>JAMKQA010021378.1:0-22911 GCA_024699735.1 Posidonia australis | reverse complement strand
CTAGCATGGCATGGCATATCGCCCTTGGGCGTATAGCAAGCGGCTGAAAAGCCAACATTTCATGGGTGAAATCATGGAAGACCGATTTTATCGGGCGTGCGAGGGTGCCTAACACCTTCCTCGTGCGTAACAGGGATCCTTACCCGCATTCTGGTTATTTCGCAGACTTGTCCTTCTTTTTGTTGTTTTTGCATGATTTTTTCATGTTATGGTTTTCCTTGTCTTCCATAATAGATTAGGTGGCGACTCCATTTGTTTTGTGTTTTTCGACGTGATTTTGCCGACCGATTTCGCATTCATTTGCGGAATCACCTCGCTGGCATGGTTACAGGAGGACTTCCAATAGATATTCTATGAGATATTCTTCCCTGAGCATGAGAGAGACAAGCTAGATAGAGACTTTTAGAACCTAAAGCAAGGGGACATGACCGTGGCAGAGTATGAAGCAACCTTCTATTAACTGGAGCAGTTCTCGTAGGCCATTGTCATTGAGAAGAATCGAGAGAAGAGGTTCGTGGAGGGACTGAATCCAGCACTCAGGTTGAGGGTTCTTAGTTTCCTATGCTAGACCCCAAGGTCTGCTACGAGGATGAGTGCAGACTGTTCCTCAAGGAGTACCCCAAGGTAAAGGGGAAGAAGTTCACTTCGCATCCTTCTACTTCTGGGGCACCTAGTTCTGGGAGCTCCGAAAAGAAGAGGAAAGAGCAGTTTGATTCAGCCTTTGAGGAGAGGCACAATGTTGCTGGGAAGGAGAGTGTTGGATACAGCTAGATCGGCTCGGGTAGTGGCTCAAGGAGAGGACCTTGCCACATTTGTAGGAAAATGGGGCACGTAGTTGTACAGTGTAGGAATCGATAGAGAAGCCTAGACAGCATAGTGTGCTACAACTACAGGAAGGCTACACACGTTCATAAGAACTATCTCGAACCTTTGAAGTCACCTAAAGACGTGCCTCATCAGCCTACCAATGGAAGGGTGTTCTCTATTGCTGCTCCAGATGCTGGTCCCTTAGGAGATGTTGTGGAAGGTAAGGAGCAGTAGTGGCCTTGTGATTTGAGCTTTGTCTTGTACTATGGATCCTATATGTAATCGATACTATATTATGTGATGATGATTATGATTATGGTTATGGTTATGATGTGTTGATATTAGGATCTTTTCTTGTGACTGACTGAAAGGCCCAAGTCTTATTTGACTTAGGGAGTTTACTTTCTTTCATCTCTAAGTCATTTGCTGTTGAGATCGGGACAAGACCTGCTAGGTTGGCATTCCACCTAGATGTGGTGACTCGGTTGGGAGAACACAGTGTAGCATGGAGGTATCTACGGTCAATTGATGTCAAGTTGGGAGACAAGGACTTTAAGGCTAGTTTGATTGTGATGAACATGCAGGAGTATGATGTCATCTTAGGGATGGACTGGTTGATACAATACGTGGCTATGATTGAGTGTACCAA
This sequence comes from Posidonia australis, assembly GCA_024699735.1. Lineage (NCBI taxonomy): Eukaryota > Viridiplantae > Streptophyta > Magnoliopsida > Alismatales > Posidoniaceae > Posidonia > Posidonia australis. The sequence continues at coordinate 21,455 of JAMKQA010021378.1, read as the reverse complement.
GAGGAGAGTTCTGGCAGAGTACCTAGACTAGGGCTAGTGTGTTGTACAAGGAACCAAACCGGGTGAGCCTAGGAAGGTGATATCAGCTATTAAGGCCTACCACCATTTGACAACAGGCAATGTGGGCTACTTGGCCTGTGTGACGGTTTACCCTTCACCTGTGTTCAGAGTACAAGATATATCAATCATGTAGGAGTATCCTAACGTGTTTTTGGAGAAGTTGCCTGGCATGTCGCCATACAGGGAAGTGAAGTTTATGATTGATTTGGTGTTGGGATTAGGTCTCATCTCAAAGGCTCCATACGGAATGGCACTTGCTGAGTTGAGAGAGTACCGGAGTCAATTACAAGAGCTGATGGATAAGGGATTCATTCATCCCAGTATGTCACCTTGGGGGCATTGGTACTGTTTGTCAAGAAGAAAGATGGTTAACTTCGGTTCTGCATAGACTATTGGATGCTGAATTAGATCACCGTTAAAAACAAGTATCCACTTCCCAGAATTGACGATCTGTTTGATTAGTTACAGGGAACATCAGTTTTCTCCAAGATAGATTTGAGTTTTGGGTATTACTATCTACGGATTTGGAAGCGAGATGTGCAAGAAGACAACCTTTCAAACTCGGTATGGCTATTATGAGTTTTTGGTTATGCCATTTGGGTTGACGAATGCACCAGTAGCTTTCATGAACTTGATGAATAGGGTATTTAGGCCCTACCTGGATCAGTTTGTGGTGATCTTTGTAGATAATGTGTTGGTATATTCTCTAGACATAGAGACCCACCAGAGGCACTTGAGAATCGTGCTAGAGACATTGAGGCAGCATCAATTATATGCCAAGTTCTTTAAGTACGAGTTCTGGCTGGAAGAAGTTGCCTTTCTTGGACATATTATCTTAGGGGAAGGCATTAAGGTAGACCCAGTCAAGGTGGAGGCAATAAACAGTTGGGTTAGGCCGAAGATCGTGACAGAAATCAAGAGTTTTCTCTACTTGGTAGGATTCTACTGAAGATTCATTTAGGATTTCTCCCGAATTACTGCACCTTTGACCAGACTGACTAGGAAGGAAGTACACTTTACTTGGAATTGACAGTGCGAGGAGAGCTTCAATGAGCTAAAGGCCTATCTGGTCACAACCCTAGTTTTGACCTTGCCATTTGGGAATGGTGATTTCATTGTCTATTGTGACACTTGTGGGACTACCTTGGGGTGTGTTCTAATGTAGCATGGTAGGGTGATGGCATATGTCTCACACCAACTAAAGAATCATGAGAAGAATTATCTCATTTATGATTTGGAGATGGCTGCTATTGTGTTTGTCTTGAAGATTTAGAGACCGTATTTGTATGACGAACAGTTCGAGGTGTTCACAGATCATAGAAGCCTGAAGTATATTTTCATGCAGAAAGATCTGAATCTGAGGAAGAGAAGATAGGTGGAATACATCAAGGATTATGACATTAACTTGTCATACTACCTAGGAAAAGCAAATGTGGTCGTAGATGCTCTAAACAGGCGTACTCATGTCATGTTTAGCCTGATGATTAAGGAATGATAGCTGCTTGAGGATTTGGTTGAGTGCAGACCAAATAGGCAGTCTCACGAAACTATCAGAACCTTGGTGGCTAATTTGTCTGCTCGCCTGAGAATGATGAAAGCCATTGTAGCAGCTCAGTAGTTGAATCCCTTTGTGAGGGATACCTGGCAAAAGCTCGAGGCGAGAGGGTGCCTCCTTTCTCTGTTGATGTGGATAGAGGGCTCAGATATGACCTATGACTGTATGTGACTCAAGTAGATGAGGTGAAACAGAGACTGCTTGATGAAGCCCACCGCTCTAGATACACTATTTATCCAAGAAGCACCAAGAAGTATAAAGACATGAAGAAAAACTTTTGGTGGCCTGGTATGAAGAGGGAAATTGTTGAGTATGTGGCAAGATATACAACCTTCCAAATGGTGAAGATTTAGCAGTAGAACCTTGGAGGAACTCTGCAACCTCTGGATATTTCAGTTTGAAAGTGGGAGTATGTGTCGATGAATTTTGTTACCAGATTGCCTAAAACTAGGAGGAAGAATGATATAGTTTGGGTAATTGTGGATCGACTCACGAAATCAACACACTTTTGCCTATGAGGGTGAATCTTCCTTTAGCACGGCTAGCAGAGTTGTATGTGGTAGAAATTGTGCGACAACATGGTGTCCTAGTGTCTATAGTGTCTAACAGAGATACATGGTTCACCTCGTGGTTCTAGGGAGTGTTGTAGGAGGCATTTGGTATAGTGTTGAATTTTAGCATTGCTTTTCACTCCCAGACAGATGGTTAGACAGGGAGGACAATTCAGACACTAGAGGATTTGCTATGGGCCTGGGTCTTAGATTTTGGTGGTAGTTGGGAGGATTATCTGCCTTTGATCAAGTTTGCTTACAACAACAGCTACTACGCCAGCATTGGGATGGTGCTGTATAAGGCATTGTATGGTAGACCTTGCAGAACCCCCATTTGTTGGAGTGAGGTGGGAGAGAGATAACTTGTTGGTCTTGAGAATGTACAGTAGTACGAGGGTAAGGTGGACCTGATTAAGAAGAGGCTACTGGCTGTACAGAGCCGGCAGAAAAACTATGTAGATAGGAGGTAGAGACCTTTCGAATTCAAGGTAGGAGATTTCGTTTTCTTGAAGGTATCACCAACCAAGGGGGTAGTGCAGTTTGGAAAATGAGGCAAGCTAAGTCCCCACTACATCGGATCGTATCAGATTATCAAAAGGGTCGGTAAGTGGCATACAAGTTGAATATACCTCTAGAGCTTGCTAGTATGCATAGCATTTTCCATGTGTTCATGTTGAGGAGGTGTTTGGCTAACATGTCCCAGGTGATATCGATGCAGCTAGAGGAGCTCCAGGAGGACTTGTCTATGATAAAGGACGTAGTACAGATACTAGACCAAAAAGAGCAAGTCCTCAGGAACAAGATCATCCCTTTGGTGTTGGTTCAGTGACAGCATCATGGCACAGAGGAGACTACCTAAGAGCGTAAGGTTGACATCCAGATGTGGTACCCTCATTTGTTCTACTAGAAGTGAATTTCAAGGACGAAATTCCTATAATGGGGTAAGATGTAACACCTGTACTTGATTATCCAAATTATTGTAAACCATGGAATATTTGTAATATTTGTGTAATATGGTTAAGTAATGGATAATCAAGGCATGGTTGGCCAAGTGTGTTTTTCTCTCTCTTTGTGTGGCTGTATTATCTTAGCTTCCTTGGTTGGTGTGGCTTTTGGCTTGTTGTGTCTCCTGTGTGTGTGTGGGATCCCATTTGGCCTTTGGTCAAAGCATGCACAGTGCTCTCTTCACGAGTTTCTCCCCTACCTCATAGCCTGCTCGTCTCCTTTTGTCACGCTAGGCCTACTGAAAGCTGAGGCGACCAGCGGGCGTAGTGGAGGTGGTAGGTGTGGGAGTGATGATAAGAAGGGAGGCGATGATGGTGCCAGGGAGGGCAGCGCAAGGGAGAAGACGGAAAACCAGAGCAATGAGAGTCAGGAGTCGAGAGATAGACGACCATGTGTGTGGAGGTGCCGCTAGAGGAGGAGGCTTCATCGGTAGTTGTGGACACCTGGAAGTTGCAAGGAAGAGGGAGGAGCACCGCCGGTGAGGTGCGTGGGTCACTGGAACCCAACGATTGGGAATGCGTCTCGCCTTCTCCCTCACCTTTGTGTTTTGTGTTTAATGGCATAAATTATGATAAAGTCATGGAAAAATGATGGAAATGGTGTGGATTGGCTTGGATGCATGCTTAGGAGTAGATCTTGTAATTTTACGGATTTATTGTGGATTTCTAGTCAATTTTTCCTAGTTATGCTACAGTGTTGTTAAATGGGCTCCTTACCTTTGTTATTTTGTTGACTATGCTTAATGGTTTTTGATGAAATTTGTCCCAAATGGAAGTAGATTTGGCATGCTAGGATTGTGTGTTTTTACAGGATTTGTGGCTCACAGAAAATGGGTCCGCCCATGGTCTCAATTCCGGCGAACGTTTTTTAGGAATCACGTGGATTGACATACCAAAATGGTTTGGTATGCCAAATCACGGAATTTTGGTAGTCCGTTAGATTTTGGTTTGTTGAACCAGGGTCTTGAGCCACATTCAAAATTTGGGACATTTCGACATACTGGTGGATTTTGGCAGGCTAAATTAGGCCTCTAGATCTTATGATTGAAGTTTCCATTAAGGTTAAAAGTGAAAGGTTTTATGTGATGATTTGGCATGCTATGTTTTGATGAGAATCCATGTGAATGGAATGATGCTTTGTGGAAAGTGTTTCCTGTAATGAAAGTGTTTTGAATTTTTTTTTTGAAGAAAACCCGTATATTTTGAAAAGAGATTTCCATTATTTGTTCCGTATCTACGTAGTGTTAGGATGGAAACTAGTAGAAGTAGTAGACCTCGATGAGACTGGTTGTTAGTCCGAGAAGTGGTTGTCGAAGTTTGGGGCGATTGAAAGAGACCCGGTTACTCCACTGTGTCATGGTGTTGGTTGGGCCCGGGAATGTGAAATCTAGGTATCCAGACACTTATGGGTCGTTAGGAAAGACGTATCTCTGTGCATGTGAGAAATAAATTGATGTTAAGGCCTGTTGGCTGGAACGGTGGTATGCCCGCACGAAGACTTTCACCATGGCAGTGTAGGAGGATGGGGCTGGTGCCTCGCCTATTGCTTGTGGCCTGGTCACCTCTGATTAAGATGACACTACTGAATTATGATTGAGATATATGTGTGGTTTTGAACTAGATTCAAATTGTATATTGTCTTGTGGTTTTAGCTAGATTTCAGCCGAGTTGAGACTCGTGGTTTGAACCAGTTGCCAACTAATGTGTACTTGTGTTTTTAGTCATGTGTGACCTTGTAGTTTTGGACTAGATTTGGTCGAGAATATGGTTTTCTCGGATTGCATAAATGATTTAAAATGCATGAGATTAGAGGAAGAAAATGGTTTAGAAGTGATATGGTTTTGGAAAAAGGGTTTCCTAATGATTTTTGGTCCTAGGTAGAGGATTCCAAGTGTTTGTAAAGCGGTTTTTGTGGTTTAACCGAAAATGCAGACTATGTTTTGTAATAATCGAGATTTTGAGTTTTTTTTGCAGTTTTGTCCTGGTTTTTCATCTTTGGGGCACATACTGGGTGACTGGATGTCACTCACGCGTGTGTTTGTTTTGTTTTTTAGGTGCTTTATTTGGAGTGCAGTCCACCCCTGGTGTGTGTATTCTGAAACCACAACTCGCACACAGATTTGGGTAGTTAGCCTTAGATAGTTTTTCAGTTATTTTAATTAATATTATTATTGTAATTGGATAGTTGTTGTTGTTTGTTGGTAGCACCTCTGGGATGGGAGCGTTACATAAATCAACTTCCCTACTTGTTCTAAAAATACCATGTCTTGATGAAATAAAATTTGTTCTCTTCCAGCACCCCGTTTCTGAAGGTTCTGTACCTCCCAACAAGGTCAAACTAAAAAAAATCACCTGTCTAAAATTAATATAGAGCATGGCAATGATCTATTGTTCACGTGGAATGCTAGCAATATGCTTATCTATTTATCAAGCTTCTCCCAAAATAGATGTTCTCCAAAGCAATTTTGATCACATATAGGTTCAACATAAAGACAAGGAAATTAAAGGTTTCCTTGAAAAAAAAAAGGCAAGGAGAAGACAAGAAACCCATCTATTGCTGCCTCAGTGTATCAGAAAACACAAGAAAACAAAAAAAATGATTAAATAAGTAGTGCCATCCATCTTAGTTACAAGTGAAAGCATAGTAAGTAAGGAAACTGGAGTTAGTCTGGTAGATGATGCAACAATTAACTCACTAGGTTTTTGGAATTAACATCTTACTCAAGCGTGCCTTCACAGTTTGGGTGTATTTTTCTCCACAAAGACATTACCCTACAATGATCTTTAGAGCTTACATGGATGACTCACAATCGGTGTCTACTTGGCTCTGGTTTTCCACCTCTCAGTTGAAGCCAAGACTAATTTTCTCCACCTAGTTTCAAATATAGGGGAGTAAAAGATAGCACTATAGTACCTTCCCTAGGTTGGAATGATTTAGCCAATCCCTTTGAGGTAGGGAAAGGTACACCTTTGATTACTAACACATGTTATTAAGTGCACAGGTACAAATCTTGTCAAGTGTTAGTACATCAAGTCCCACCGTGAGGATGCATAAAGTCCCACAGTTGTACTGCACGAAGATCTGTCGAGAATGGACTCCCGCCTTTGGAGTCCTTATTGTGTACATAGACACATTACTTTGACTAAGAGGCAAACCTCGATTTGGGAAAGGAAGGGTTCATTCCCTCATTTAGTTCTTTACTCATAGAACTCCTTTTTCTACCATCTTGAGTTGTGGGATGATGTTCCTTTTTTGAGAGTGTTGGTTACACTCGAAGATCATAAACACTTGACCACAATGAATTGCATTGATGCATCTTGCACATGTCTATTTAGTTTGGGACCACCCACACCTCGTCAGCCTAACCTATCATATGAAACATTCATTGCATTGTATGTTGACCTTGTATTTGCATTTATGTGCTTGAATCATGCATCCAGACTATAACCATGCTAACGACGACTTGTGCAAGGCGTGACATGTCGAACGCATGAGACTGAGCAAAGTCATGGTAAGAACTAGGGCAAAAGAGCAATAATAGAGAAAATGAAGCACTAGAGTTACCACTCAATCTACTTAAAAATGGGAGACAAGAAAAATCGCAAAAAAATAACAAAAGCAATGAAAATAATGCTAATACGACTTGATTTGTGCTAGAGGAAAGGTCATTGCATGCAAGAGAATAGGGTAAGGATCCCTGTTATGCACGGAAAAAGTAGTAGGCACCCTCGTGTGCCCGACAAGTCAGTTTTTTAGGGCTTATCACTCACTTAAATGGCTATGTTGGCTTGAGGCTTGTTTCTGTATGCTAAAGGACAATATGCAATACCATGCAAATGGGTGCCTATGCCTAATGTTATGCAAATAAAATAGGTTGTGGCACATGATCTAATGCTTAGTCACACTACCCAAACTCTGAATCTAGCATTGACACAAAGAGATTACGCCGATAGAGCACCTGATTCACAAGAGAATGGGTAGTAAGAATCCTTGCTTTACGGAGTGCAAATCTATAATGCCCCACATTTTCCACATTTTCCCATAATAATTTAAACAAATTAAATTATAGGAAAATAAAAGCTAATAGAAAAATATCATCTACTAGGAACCTGTGTGTGTAGCTAGGAGACTCTGATCTATATGCATTATGCTAAACCAACCGCATGTCTGCACCTGCAAACTAAAACCACAAGGAAAACGCATGAGTGACAGGAGTCACTCAGTACGCATCTCAAGAAAAAATGCAGAAAACAAAACTATAATTAATTTTTCCTTTAAATTCATTTCACAAATCATTTTCTCAAAACCTCACAAACCAGGCCCACACCGGCCAAAACCACAACTGAGGGCCCTACTAGCCCAAAATCACAAGCAAAGGCCTTCAATGGCCAAAACCACACAGTGAGCCGGGAAGCCCGACACCAAGCAACTAAACTCTGGCTACAAGTAGTCCACCAAAGAGCAACCAACGGCGTCTGCACTGCCACGACGTGCCACCCTGTGCAGGAGCCTTGTCGTCTCGCGATTCTCCTACCTGGAGAACCATCACAAAGCCAACCCCTCCTTGGGAAGGCTGTCCTGTCTCTCAAGACACTACCAGCTACGGAACACGTGTCCCACCAGCACTGGCCACCACAGGGTATGCCTCCTCAAAGTGTCCTCCACATACAGTGCTCAAGAGGGAGTATCATACCTCCACATTTGACAACACTCGAGCCTCAGTGCTTACAGCGACAGCAAGAGTATCATACCTCTCCATCAAGCCACAAGACACCTCAACCCACGGACCACAAAGTTAGCCTCGAGACGACAGTTAAGGAGTCTCATACCTTGAGAACTCGACGTTCCTTAGCCTCAGGTATCTCGACCCCCAACCTCGACCAGGGTGTCACGCCCGACCATCCGAGAATGTCGTCACATTCCCTAGTCTCGACGACATGGTCTCACACTGTCTCGACCCACACACAGAAAACTAGGAAATCATTTTCCAAATCTGCCAACTAACCTCTTTTGAAATCATTTTCAAAACCATTTTATATCTTTAGAAACTCTTCCAAAAACCTCGACAAAATGGCACATCAAGTGTCCCAAGGGACCACCACTAACGACCCATAATCCCACTTCAAGGGGAAAAAAAAACCAATTCGGAAAATCCCTGGAAATCAGATTTTATAAACATATTTGGGCCCAGATACGGCATGCCGAAAACGAGTTTGGTATACCAAAAATCCCTGGTTCGGTAGACCGATTTGGGTCGATCGACCGAATCGAGTCAACGGTCAACACTTAGGCTAAAATCGGTATATTGAAAATAGTTCGGTCGACCGAAATCTCCACATTCAGGGGATCGTCCAAAATCAGACAATCGAATTTCAACTAGAGGACCTAATCTGATAGGAAAACGGCATACCAAAATGGTTTAGTATGTCGAATTCTGCGAAAAATAGAAAACGGTCCAAACCCTATTGTTCAAAATCGCTCAAAATGGGAGCTCCAATCAGACCTCCCAAACAACCACTAAAAATCTCACATAAAACATTAAAAGTAGACTCTCGAGTCTACTTCAAAACCCAATAAACAAAACCAAAATCCATTCACCATGCATCAAGATATAAAATCACAAAGGCATAAGGGTCAAAACGACCCAAAATGCAACCACCAACATAAATGCCCATAAATCCACCATAAATTCTCATAAAATCATAATAAATTCTAGGAATGTAGATTTACCTAGATTTCATGCAACACTATCAATTCTACCATTTACATGCTCTCTATTACAGGGGTTGGAGATGCATACCTATAATGCACGTTTCGACGATCCTTCGGTCAACTTCGGCCAACTTCGGCAACCACGACCCTCGTCGGGGCTCACACGACCACAGGGGCACACCACCCGAGCTCCACACGCCACCACAAGCCACCACACGCCTCTATCGACCTGTGAGCACACAGAACAGAGGAGGGGGAATGCAGGGAGGAGAGAAATAGGGGGTGAGAGAGAGAGGGAGAGACGGGAAGGAGGTGGAGTGAGTGGAGGGAGAGGACAAGCGGAGGGGAAAGAAAGGAAGGAAGGCGTGCTCGGGACGGAGAGGAAAAACACACGAAGAAGAAGAAGAGGAGGTGTGGAGGAAGAGTTATCGGCCGCGCATATAAATATACGCCCCATTGTGGTAGTTGCATGCACAGTGCAACCACCAGCCTCTCGCACGAGCTAACAACTGCACTGAACTCTCTCACCAACCGGCCCACAACGTGGGCCCCACACCTAGGCCCACACAAGCACAGTGCCAACCACGTATAGGGACAAGTAAATAGAAGCAGGCCCACAAGGCCCAAGCCCAAAAGCATAAATCCACATAACGGGCCTCAGAACAGTAACACTCGTCTAGGAATAAAATTCATAAAAATGTAAATAATTACAAAATAAATTTTACGGGTGTTACAAAATCTAGTGCTAACATGGGTATATGATGTTGAAAATCAAGCAAAAGTGCAAGCAATACATCTATGAAGAAATACAACGAACACAAGAATCGAAAACATCTGGGAAAACACGCAAAACAAAGCACTATAGTCACTGTCGTCACCCTGAAACAAAGCAGGTGCGCTAGAAAGATTCACTAGGTTGGTGCTCCACCATTGTGCGCCAACATGGTGCTCCAAACTGGTGCTTTACCTTGGTGCTCCAATATGGTGTGCTAACATGGTGTGCCTTAGGCAATCTGCTTCAAATAGCAAACCAAAAAGCCATCCGGGGCCAAATGCATGCATTCATTTGTGCATGTGGGTGTTATGGAGGCGTGAATGGATGCTGATGAGTACTCCTATATATTCAAAACAAACCATGGATGCCTATGCTCCTCTCCCCACCTCCATGAGTTGTCGACGACCACCATGGAGCTCCACAGCCATAGGGAGGGATTGCAAACTCCGACATGTCATCCGTGTCCCTATGAGAGGGAGGAAGAACTTAGAAATGCAATGAAAGTGCAGTGTAAGTGCATGTGCATGAGCTCACGAGCATTGCCATCTCAATGCATGCAATGGTGAAGTGATAAAACAATGCAAATATAAAGAAAATACCCAACGAACCCATGCCATGATAGTACAAGTAATGAATGCAAAAAGCATGCATGCAATATAAACACAGTAAAAGAAAAGACATCATGAAAGCATGACGATCGAGCATGAGGTAGGGCAATGCAATGGCTAAGAACCTCATGGTGAAAGCTACGTGGAAACAAGCATGCCATGGCTTGGGACAGGAGGTTGTAAATCATTGTGTTGAAATGGCAGGCATGGCTACGTGAAAGGGCATGCAAATGCAAGTGCAATGGCATGTAATGGCTACATGAAATGCATGCATGCAAAGGCTACATGAAGAAAAATGCAATGGCCTAGTGAAGAAATACATAGTTTAGCTACGTGAAGAAATGCATGGAATGGCTTGGTTAAGTAGGTTTTTATTGGCAAAATGGAATGAATGTGATTTTGGACTTAGGGATAAGAGTGTGATTTTCAGTGTGATTTTGGACGCTAATAAGAAGCGAGAGTGCCAACGTCTGTCGGGTAAACCAACAAGTAGGCACTCTAGAAACAGGGCAATGTTCCACCTAGGTGCTCCACAAAAGTGTGTCACTAATGTGCTCCCACAAAGTACGCCTAGTATAGGTTAGGATTTTTGTTCGATTAATTGGACCATCAAATGAGCTATTGAGCTTGTGTAGGGATTGGATTATGATATTGGGAAGGTTTTGGTGTTGGGGCAGGTTCTAGTGTTTAGAAGTGCCTCGTTACAATTGCATCATCTAGAAAAATCCACCGACAAGTGGTTGCAAATCGGGGTGTCTACACATACATTAGTTTTCGTGCATTGGAAGTGGAACACGAACGGAGAAATGTTCTTCAAGAGTGTTAGAAACCTTAGAACTTGTGATCCTCCTAGAGCCCAATCAAGTCCCATCTATCCTTTTCAATCAATCCAATCCGACCAATCTCTCAAACAAGAAGCCACAATAATTATCGTTTTTATTAGCTTTTTCCTTTTCGATTGGTGATAGGGTAGTTTCCCTACAGTCATCCCTTGGTTTTGCCCCATTGAAGTGACATCTTTACATGGTTGACATGGTCTCGACATTGACTACCACACATAGCTTCAAAATTGACTTGCTCCTCCATGACTGAGCCTTTAATATGACGACATTTTAATTGAACCACTCAGTTGTGCGATCACATTCCAAAACTGAGAAGGATGACTTCGTTCTCTCAGTGTGAAGTCATACACGAAATTTTGTTTGCCCAAACGAAAATCTAGGAAAAGGAAGGATGACTTCGTTTGCCAAAGCGAAGCTGTGCATTGGATTTCATTAGCCCGAATGAAAATCCAGGTAAGGGAAGGATGACTTCCTTCGCCTAGAGTGAAGTCTTGCACTGGATTTCATTTGCCCAAATGAAAATCAAAGAAAGGGAAGGATGACTTTGTCTGCCTGGAGTGAAGTCGCACACTAGATTTTGTTCGTCCAAACAAAAATGCAGGAAAAGGAAGGATGTTTTCATCCTCCTGGAGCAAAGTCGCGCATTGAATTTTGTTCGCTTGAACAAAAATCTGGGAGGGGAAGGATGATTTCATCCACCTGGAGCGAAGTCACACACTGAATTTCGTTCACCTGAAAAAAAAATCCAAGAAAGGGATAGATGACTTCGTCCGCTAGGAGTGAAGTCGTGCACTAGATTTCATTCGCTCGAATGAAAATCCAAGAAAAGGAAGGATGACTTCGTTCGCTCGCAGCGAAGTTGTGCATTGGATTTCATTTGCCCAAATGAAAATCTAGGAAAGAAAAGGATGACTTCGATCGCTTGGTGTGAAGTTGCACACTGAATTTCGTTCACCTGAATGAAAATCCAGGAAAAGGAAGGATGACTTCGTACACCCGGAGCAAAGCTGTGCATTGGATTTCTTTCACTTAAACGAAAATCCAAGAAAGAGAAGGATGACTTCCTCTACCAGGAGTGAAGTCTTGCTCTAGATTTCGTTCGTTCGAACAAAAATCTAGGAAAGGAAAGGATGATTTCGTCCACTTGGAGTGAAGTCATGCACTGGATTTCAGGAAAGGATGACTTCATCTACCCAGAGCAAAGTCATGCACTAGATTTCGTTCGCCCAAACGAAAATCCACAAAAGGGAAGGATGACTTTGTTTGCTCGGAGCGAAGTCACACACTAGATTTTTTTCACCCGTATGAAAATCCAAAAAAGAAAAGGATGACTTCGTCCACTTGGTGCGAAGCTACGCACTAGATTTCTTTCACTCAAACGAAAATCCAAGAAAAGGAAGGATGACTTCGTTCGCCCGGAGTAAAGTCGTGCACTGGATTTTTTTTCGCCCAAATGAAAATCCAAGGAAGGAAAGGATAACTTCGTCTGCTTGGAGCGAAGTTGTGCACTAGATTTCGTTCGCCCAAACGATAATCTAGGAAAGGGAAGGATGACTTCGTTTGCCTAGAGTGAAGTCGCGCACTAAATTTCGTTCGTCTGAACAAAAATCCAGGAAAAGGAAGGATGACTTCGTTCACCTAGAGCAAAGTCATGCATTGGATTTCATTTGCTTGAACGAAAATCTTGGAAAGGGAAGGATGACTTCGTCTGCTCGAAGTGAAGTCGCGCACTGGATTTCGTTTGCCTGAATAACAATCTAGGAAAGGGAAGGATAACTTTGTCCGCCCAGAGTGACGTCATACATTGGATTTTGTTCACCCTAACAAAAAATCCAAGAAAGGGTAGGATGACTTCATCTGCCTAGAGCAAAGTCGTGCACTAGATTTCGTTCGCTCGAATGAAAATTCAGGATAGGGATGGAATACTTGGTCCACTGGAAGAGAAGTCACGCACTAGATTTTGTGTGCCTGAACGAAAATCTAGGAAAGAGAAGGATGACTTCATTCGCCCATAGCAAACTTGTACACTGGATTTCATTCGCCCAAACAAAAATCCAAGAAAGGGAATGATGACTTCGTTCGCCTAGAGCAAAGTCGTGCATTGGATTTCGCTCGCCCCAACGAAAATCCAAGAAAAGGAAAGCTTATTTCGTTCGCCTAGAGTGAAATCATTCATTGGATTTCGTTTGCCTGAACGAAAATCCAAGAAAGGGAAGGATGACTTCGTCTGCCCAGAGTATAGTCGCATACTGGATTTTGTTTGCCCGAACAAAAATCCAGGAAAGGGAAGGATTTCTTTGTCCACCCGGAGCGAAGTCACATGTTGGATTTCGTTCGCCTAAACGAAAATCTAGGAAAGGGAAGGATGACTTCGTCTGCTTAGAGCGAAGTCGTGCATTGGATTTTGTTCACTCGAACGAAAATCTAAGAAAGGGAAGGATGATTTCGTCTGCCCAAAATGAAGTCGTGCAGGAGAGGAAAACTGGACTTCATTCATTCAAAGCGAAGACACAGAAGTCGGAAGCTAACGGAACGCTAGACCCAAAGGTACGGCGGAGGCCTGGAGACCAACCCACGACAATTGGGAGGTCTAGTCGAGGGATCAAAAGAGCAAGAGGGAACCAAAGGGCAACCAGCATGCCCTTGGCAACATGAAGGGAGATACCATAAGATAGCTAACATACCCTTGGTAACGGAAAGCAAGATACCAAGAGACAGCTAACATGTCCCTAGTATTGAAAGCAAGATATCAAAAGGTAGCTAACATGCCCTTGGTATCGAAATGTGAAGAAGGCCCACTTCGTGGGCGTGCAATGGTCTCAAAGCTAGCATGCGATGTTTTGCCAAGGAAAAGGTAAGTTGCAAACATGCTGGTCATCATAGATCAACCAATGCAGTGGGCAGTCAAAAACAAAATCGGTAAAACTACAAGGCCTCTAAGCAAGGGCTATGCAATAATGTTGAAACTCAACAAGTTTTCATCCTCTGCCTCAGTTTTCGAAAACAAGGAGAAAAGGTAGGTAGATTATTAACGCAATTACTATGCTTTTGTTGGCTTTGGACTTAAAGCAGCGAACTGATGGGAGGACACTTCTAAACTTCTTGATTCAGGAGATACTTTGATCCTTGTGCAATGTCATGCCAGGTTGTAATTGGTGGCTCTCATTCTCATTCTCACTCTTTTAAAGTGACACTGGATGAGGCCTCTTCTTTGTAGAGCATAGCATTTGGTTGCCCACGAGTAGCAGAAGCGTTGGATGTAGCCTTCTAGCCTCTATCTTAATTCCTTGGGGATTGATTGCGGCTTTTGAGGCTCTCAGTATGATATTTCTTTTCCCCTCACGAGTGACCAGATTGGCATACAACATTGCCAAGGAGGTGGAGTTACTGCTTGCACATGGGATTTGAGCATGTTGCTTCTCTCGAAGGGTGGGGCCAGGCCCCCCAAATGGTGCTTCTCGTGTTGATGGCAAGTATTGTGCTGTAGATGGAGGATAAGGTGGCCTTGATGCTCATCCAAGTCACTCCTCTCATGGCCACCTTCTTTCTTTAGCTTCTGTCTTCATATTTCTTTAATGCTCAATATGCATATCTTGTCATTTCTTTTGACTCACATGCTCTCAATTCTTTTGGATATACATTTTCTTCGCCCTCTTGGGGTAGTAGTCCTAGTGTGGAGTCAAGAGTTTGGTTATTCAGCGTACACCCTCAGCCTCTACTTTGTGTGAGGGTAGCCTTCAACTATGCTCTACTTGGCCTTTGTACTCTCTTCATCTAGTGGACTTTCCCGTTTGGCTAAGAACCTCATGGTGAAAGCTACATGGAAACAAGCATGCAATGGCTTGGGATAGGAGGTGTGACCATGTCGATGCAGGGGAGGAACTGATAGGGCCACGGCGAGGAGCGGTGAGTTCCAGGAAAGGGACGTTTGACTCGAAAACACTGGAAAACATATAAAAACAAAACAAATGGATAAGGGGAGTTGCCACCTAGTCTATTTAACAGAAAGATGAGGAAAACTGGAAAACATAATGCGATGCAATAAACAATCGAAAACAAAGAACTGACTCCAATGTCAATAGATAACACATAGGTCATTGCAGGTAGAGAAATGAGTAAGGACTCCTATTACGCACGGAGAAGGTATTAGGCACCTCTACACGCCGATGAATTGGTCTTTCTGTGCTTTTCTGCTTGGATTTGTGGCAAATACGAATGTATGCTTGCTTGTGTCTAAGATAGATGTGTGCTTCATGCTATGCGAAAACAAACGAAATGCTAGGGTAAAAACCATGCAACCTAATGCTCAGCCACGCTGTATGAGCTCTAGATTGACAGTCCATAAGAGCTCGACACAGTAAACATCCTTGCCCTAAAGATGGAAGCGAGAAATCTAAGAGAAACATGATGGAAAACAATGTGTGCCATGTTCAAGACATTATGTTAGCACGAATGCTATTTACTGTACGCCCTCGGGCGATATACAATATGTAATGCATGAAATCCGGTTCGGGACATGATGTGGGTGATTATGTCGATTATTGTACGTCCTTGGGCGATATGTAATATGTAATGCATGAATGTCATTAATGTATGCCCATGTGGGCATGATGTTCGATGCTTATGCAAGTGTGGGTAAACGAGGTAAACATCGATCAAATCTTATTAAATAAAATTAACATGAATACTCGTAAATCGAGGGTAAGGCATGCTCAAACAGATAATATGCAAGTTCAGGTAGAGGTTTATGCAAAATGTCAACATGCTCAGAACTTACAATCATCTAGCAAAGAAGTCAAACAGAGCCATTCTTCTACCTTCGCCTCCTTGTGTGGTGTCATATCTCGTTGCCGCCTTGTTGGGCGAAGAGGGACGTTGCCTCTCAGTCTGGCGACACATGCCTTTGGCTGATCCAATAGTCTAGATCTGTCTTGGACAGATCAGACGTCAAACAAGTCTATCTAAGCAATCAAGTTTCATAGAAAACGTCGATTTTAATAGGTTCAGATATTTATTTAATGGCTTGATTAATCCGTGTTCGCTTATTCATGTGGGTTCCTTTGGCATGGGTGAAGTCGATTACAGGTTTTCTAGGGGGCACTTAGTAGGATTTGGGCTCAGGTACCACTCTTTGACCTTTATTAGGGTCTACTAAGAGGGCCTAGATTGCGGATTTGTCTCTCTAAAGAGGGGCCCACAACCTAGGATTCTATCCTTATGGGTCGGTCCTAGTAAACCACAAAGCGATAAATAAACACAAAACAGCAAGATATCAAGTTTCTACTAAGACTTGTTACAGACTTAGAGAGAAAGGTGAAGTTTGAAACAAGTCCCTAGGACACCTTAGGTTCCCTAACGTAATAATCACAACCGAGATAGAGTATGGGTAGGCGAATTGCACTGACCCAGGTGTGCTCTGCTTAGTTGGTTAAATTAGATAGAGAACCCGAAGGAGCTATAGCCTTCTGTCAAACAATTAGTTTGCACCCTATTGATGGATAGAAAACGAGCTTAAAAACTGTTAAAAAATCAAAATAACAATGGACAAGAATGTTATTAATTTTATTTTTCGAATTGCTACTGCAGGCAATAAAAATTAACACAAACAATAAAAACAAAGCCTGTAGGAAAATAACACGGAGAATAACTTGTCGCCTGTGTGACAGGCACCTGATCTCGTCACCTATGGGTGTGGCGACAAGGCTAGTCGCCACTAGTTTTGGCGACTAAAAGTCATCTTCTCCTCTCGCTTGCAGGATTGCCCTAGGGTTGCAGGTCCGTTTCTTTTCTCTTCCTTTCTCTCTCGGACTGTCTCTCTTCTTCTCTCCCTCTCGTATGGAAGCTAGGTTTGGAGGGCTGTGGAAGGGCTCGATGGGTGATGGGCTATTTCTCTCCCTCTCTCATATGGAAGCTAGGTTTGGAAGGTTGTGAAAGGGCTCAACGGGTGATGGGCTGTTTCTCTCCCTCTCCCTCTCTCATATGGGTCTGCTGGAGGTGGGTCATTGCATGGGTTACATCTCTCCCCCTCCCTCTCTCTCTCTCTCTCTCTCTCTCGTATGGGTCTGCTGGAGGTGGGTTCATTGCATGGGTTACATCTCTCCCCCTCCCTCTTTCTCTCTCTCGTATGGGTCTACTGGAGGTGGATTCAATGCATGGAAGGGCTCGATGGGTGATGACTTAGTTTTGTGTTTTAGTTTCCTCTTTGTGAGCCAAAATGGGTTTGTGGTTGGACCTACGGTGTTTGGGTTTGGGCTCGAACTACTAGTTTGGGTTTTAGGACAAGCTTTGGCTTATTTTTGGGTTTGAAGGGTCAGGTTGGGTCCACCACAGCCAGAGCATGATCCAAGAGGTTCACCGTCAAGTGACTGCAAAATCGGGGTGTCTACAGGAGATTATAAATCATTGGGTTGAAATAACATGCATGGCTACGTGAAAGGGCATGCAAAGGCTGGTGCAATGGCATGTTATGGCTACATGAAATGCATGCATGCAAAGGCTACGTGAAGAAAAATGCAATGGCTTGGTGAAGAAATACATAGTTTAGCTACGTGAAGAAATGCATGGAATTACTTGGTTAAGTAAGTTTTTATTGGTAAAATGGAGTGAATGTGATTTTTGACTTAGGGAGAGGAGTGTGATGGTCTATGCACGCTAATAAGAAGTGAGAGTGCCAACATCTGTCGGATAAACCAATAGGTAGGTGCTCTGAAAACAGGCAGTGCGCCACCTAAGTGCTCCACAAAAGTGCTCCACTTAGGTGTGTCACAAATGTGCTCCCACAAAGTGCGTGTAGTATAGGTCTATATTTGTGTTCGATTAATTGGACCATGAAATGGGATATTGGGCTTATGTTGGGGGATTGGATTATGGTATTTGGAAGGTTTTGGTGTAAGGGTAGGTTCTAGTGTTTAGAAATGCCTTGTCACAACCATAGTGAGCTCATTTAAAGAAATCCACCGACTAGTGGCTACAAATCGAGGTGTCTACACATGCATTAGTTTTCATGCATTGGAAGTGAAGCATGAACAGAGCAATGTTTTTCAAGAGTGCTAGAAACCTTAGAACTTGTGATCCTTCTAGAGCCCAATCAAGTCCCATCTATCCTTTTCAGTCATTCCAATCCAAGCAATCTCTCAAACAAGAAGCCACAGTAATTATCTTTTTTATAAGTTTTTTTCTTTTCAATCGGTGATAGGGTAATTTCCCCACAGTCATCCCTTAGTTCTTCCCCGTTGAAGTGACATCTCTATATGATTGACTTGGTCTCGACATCGACTATGACACAGAGCTCCAAAATCGACTTGATTTCTCCATGATTGAGTCTTCTATATGACGACACTTTAATCAAACCACTCGGTTGTGCGACCACGTCCTGAAATCAAGTTTGTTCATCCTTCCACCACTTGACTGTGTGATAATTTCTTGAAACTAGGTAGGTTCCATCTTTTTGACTGTGCGACCATGTCCTGAAACCATAAGGTGGTCTTCTTTTGGGAACCCTGTGGCAGACTGCTAGAGAGTGAGCTTCCTATTTAAGGAAATACTCAATGGGGATATCCTTCTTACCTTGGAGCAAATTTTGTTTCAAGATCAACTCCAAGGAGGGGTATCTATAGATATCCCATTTTCGCATTTCCCAAATTCCATCTAAGATAGGAATATTTGAGACACCCCATATCACATGGCTAAGGATCTATAACACATTTTCCAGATTCTTCATAATTTCTTTAAAAAACATTCTTAATTTTACTTGCTTCAAGGATGTTAGTTGTGGCAGAGCTAACACACTCAAACTAGTGACAAGTTCGAGCCCCTTAAACATTGTCAGTGCGAGTCATTAGCTATGACAAAGCTGATGCTCCAGCCTTACTCAAATTAGTAGTAGATTTAAGTATTTTGATTTGAAAAGAAGATGTTTTTACGATTTTATGGAATTTTTGAAGTTTTTTGGGTTTTTAATATTTCTTTGAGGATCAAGATAAAATACAGGGAGTAAAATGCAAAAAACCAAGATGTTGCCTCATTGACTGGCGACAGGCCTTGCCGCCACGTTGGTAGGCGACATAACTTATCGTCGCTTGAGCAGGCAACGAGATGTCATGGTGCCACAATTCTAGGCAACGAGCACCTTGGTTATATCTCTTTCCATAATTTGTCATCTTGGGCTTTAATATGACATATGGGGCATTTATAAATGTTACCATGATTTTTCCTATAATTATTATAATTTCTATGATTTTCTAGCATTTAAATATCTATGCATTCTTATAAATGACAACTAATCTAAAAAAAATATTGAAATTTGGATGACTTGATAATTAAGATTACTTTTCTTTATTTTTAGCAAAAATGAGATTTTTATGATAAGTTATCACATTTTAATGTTATAACTATATTTAATTCAAGATAATGCTAAAAAAATAAGGATAATATCCAAAATATTTAGATGATTGCCAATCTAGGTTTAATTTGATATATCATTGATTTTGACTAATTTTTCTCAAAATTGTTGGAAATTTTAAATTTTCAAATTTCATTTACTTAACATTTTGAGTTTAAATTAAATTTGAAATTTATTCAAAATCTTTCTGTTACAAAGACAATTTTAAATCATTAATTTGATAGTTATTGGTTAATAGATTCGTATGAAGATATTTTGGGATTTTAATTTTCAAATTTTTTCCTTTTTAGTTTCTCGACGCCAGTACACCTGACGACTAGCTGACGTAGCAGATTTCATTGTCATTTGGTTGTTGATTCACCGTGTACGGCAAATCCAGAGTTTACAGCCTCATTGCCTGCACGAGCGGCGGCGCAATGATTCTGTCGCTAGCCGAATTGGCAACGAGATCTAAAAAGGGATTTTTTTACCTTTTTAACGATTTTAATCTTGGCCCTTAATCTCCCACTTGTCGTTGACAAGGTCTAGACCCCCCAAAACTCTATAAATAAACATCCTAGGTCAAGAGTTTGAGGGGAGGCACATTCAAAACCTTAAGGAGCAAGTAGAAACCTTAGAGCTTGAAGAGAGAGAGAGAGGGAGAGAGAGAGGGAGAGAGAGAGGGAGAGAGGGAGAGAGAGAGAGAGAGAGAGAGAGAGAGAGAGAGAGAGAGAGAGAGAGCCTTTAGCCCGTCCTCCATGTCCATCTCCCTTAAGAAAACCTAGATCCTAGAGATCATCTCATTCTCAAGAGCCATAGTGCACCTCTAGAGCTTGGTCATCCAGCCTCCTCTTCTTCCACTTACTCCAAAGCGCATGAGGGTAAAAGGGAGTATTTTGTTTTCAATAATCATTTTTTTTACATAAATCCATTACATGACGTAGAATAGCTTATGGTATATGCATGCGAGGACAACTCCTGGTTAGTATTAGTTTGTAGTTATTCATGTTATTTGTTGTTTTTCTAATACTATTTATTGCACTTAGATTAATTCAGATTTCTTTGTTTTTTTTTGTTGTTTATTTTGAAGGGAAGATGATTACAAAGCACTGTAGATATCCCATTTTCGCATTTTCCAGACACTACTAGAAAAACAGGAAATCGTGAGGACAAATGTCCTCGCTAAGTCCTCCCCATGTCCTCGTAATTTCCTCGCTAATGGCGTTTGCAAGGACATTGCGAGGACAATAAGTCCTCACTATTCACATCATCATTAAATTTCAATTGCGAGTAAATTTCCTAGCAAAATCCTCGTAAAAAATTTTGCGAGGACTTTACGAGGACAAAAGTCCTCGTTATGTCATCGCTATTAGTCGTAATTTCCTCATAAAGTCCTCGTAATGTCCTCGCTCAAAATTTTTTTAAAAAAAATAAAATAAATAATTGCGAGGACATAGCGAGGAAAATGTCCTCGCGAAGTCCTCGCTAAAAATAAAAAAAATAAAATAAAAATAAAAATTTTGTATTAGACACGTATTTCATATCAACAAAACCAACTACAAAATTATAACTATAAAATGATTCAGATTCTAATCTAAGTACCAAAAACCAAACTTGGCTTAAGAAAAGCCAAAGATTATATTTTACAATCATCCATGGCAAAGGGAGGAAGATTCAGACTGAGGCACATAATTGAGTGTTTTTTTATTCTAGCGAGTCTGCAAGTTGTAGTTAAACAGCATCTTTAGGTAAGCAGTGCACCCAAATGTTGTTGTGGAAATACATTTTGTAACAAAAGATCATTCCAATAATATTTTGAACAGGAAATGATTTGTGTAGGTGCCTATAGGAAAATTTTCCTGTAGGCACCCCATTTGTTTTAATTTTCTCTTTTTTAAAATAAAATCTAATTATATAATTAGTTAATCTATAATATAATCTAATATGTGTTAAGGTTTCATCCTATT
>JAMKQA010021377.1:0-18075 GCA_024699735.1 Posidonia australis | reverse complement strand
ATTTGACCATTTGGGTGCTCTAGTATTTAAGTAGGCTAAGGCACAGATTATGTAACCTCTTTGGTCATTCGTGTAACCCTATTTTAGACTCCAATTGAATAGAGAGAACTCCTCCCTCTTCTCTCCAGATCTAGGGTTTCATGTGAGGTTCATCTGTGGAGGATTGGATGCTTGCTTTAGGGGATGGTATTTTGATTTCTCCTTCTCCACTCGGCACAACAGTTTTAAAAGAGCATGCATATAGTTTTAAAAGGAAAAGAAAAGAATGATTTTAAAGGCATGGTTTTGAGGTTTTGTTACCTGTTGGACAATAGTGGATTGCTTGTTGTGGTGTCGTGGTATCCAGCGGGATGCCTGTACTTTTTTGTGTGGGGCATAGTTACGCTTACTTTCTCGGTGGGGTGTGTCGAGTTGGTAGGTGGTGTATATGCTGGGTGACCATTTTGAGCTGGTTCTAGTTAGTGTACATAAGAGGAGTTACGCTACCACACATCAAGGATTTTAGTGAGTGTTTAGTTTAGTTTTATTTCTGTTGTTTATTAGATTTATTTCTATCGAGTGTACTTAGATCTAGCTGTATAATTAGTATAATTTTAATTGTAATAAAAAGATAAAAAGAAAAATGAAATTGTGTAGCTAGGTTGAGTGGTCGCGACTTGGGGATCCTTATAGTACTCATGTTTAAGTTATAACAAGAGCCAATAATCACGTTATATTTGTGATAGGCACACACAATCACTAAATTTATAAATATTAATGTGCAAAACCTATATATAGACTACAATAATAAAAATGGATATAACTTCTCATTTGATCTCATGATACTTGTGGATATGTGGATTTGAGAGTGCAATGATGTCCACGCTTCTACACTCGTTGACAACATTTATGATCACCATTCGTTGATTTGCTATACTGATTAACAAGACGTCTTTGGGGAGATGTGGATGTTGATATGATGTGGGTTTTCGATTTATTCGATCAACAAAAGAATGTCTACTAATGATGTCTTCGTGTTATGTAGTGTATTCCATCCTTTAAAATAAATTAAAGATCTAGATTAAACTATGCGTGTACTAAATAATCCATGGATAAGAGTGAATAACACAAATGAATGTTAATAATAATAACTAGAGGTGATTCCCAGCATGCATAGGCAAATGGTTTATCTAAGGAATGCAACAATGCTATAAATTAGAAAACATGAAGGAATACTCTCTTCACCCTTGTACCATATGACATGGGATGAAAAGTAGAGGCATGGATGGACTTCCAGAGGTGTATCTATTTTGGAACAGCTAGAATATCTTTGGTCTCTTTTCTCATATGGATTTTATAGTACGTGGCTATAGATCTCTCAGAATCTCTCTTCTATAACTCTCAAAATACTCTCTGAGATCTCTAATATGTCTCATAGAATCTTTAATCTCTCTCTTTTTGGCTTCCTCCTCATAAAGCTCCTTTTTTTTCTCAAAAAAGCTCCCCCTGAACTCTAAGTCTAGAGACGTTTATATAGAATTTTCGGACATCATATCTCCTTGAATATGTGTAAATCTAGCTTAAATTTAAATTTAAACCTAAATTTAATTTTAAATGATTTAAAATAGGACACTTTAGGTCATCGCCACTTTAATAAGTGACTACCTAAGATTTTCCCAAGATATTTGTTTCCTTACTACTAAAACTTTATTAAAAAATAATAAAATAATGGTTTTAAGGTTATCGCGTGTGACACAAGCAACGACTTTTAAAATTTAAACTATTTAGAGTTTAATTTTCAAACTAATTTATTACGAACATAGAAGCTATTTAGGACTTAACATCGATTTATTACAAACAAATTAGCTACTCTTGAGGTATTACATGGCAGCTTATTGCTGGAAGAAATTAAAATTGCTGTCTTTGGGTTAGCTGGGGACAAGTCTCCAGGGCCTGATGGATTCCCCCTATGTTCTTCTAAACTTTTTGAAGGATGATCATCTCATGTTGTTCGAATTTTTTGAGAGGTCATCTGACGTAAACATTTTCAAAGGTATCAATCAAACCTTCATTACTCTTATTCGCAAAAGAATATTAGCACAGAAGGTTCAAGACTTTAGGCCTATTAGTCTGCTCAATGGAGCTTATAAGATTATAGCCAAATGTTTAGCAAACAAATTTAGCTCTTGTCTGAATTCATTCATAGATAATAGTCATTGCGCTTTTCTCTCGGGGAGAAATATCCACGATTACTTTCTTGTAGCTTAAGAAACCTTCCACTTTGTGCATCATTCTTCGACGTTGAGATTTATTCTTAAATTAGATTTCGAAAAGGCTTTCGACAATGTTAACTGGGATTTTCTGACTAGCTCACTTAGGGACCTAGGCTATGGAGAAACTTGGATCAAAATGTGTATTTCTTTGGTTAGATACTCAATTTTAGTTAATGGAGTACCAACTGGTTTCTTTAGAGCCTTTAACGGGCTGAGACAGGGAAACCCTTTTTCACCATTACTATTTATTGTGGCCACTCATGTGCTTGATAAAATGCTCAGTTTAGGAGCTCAACAGAATTTAATTCATGGTATCCAATTTCCTATAAATGGACCAGATGTAATTAACATACAATATACAAATGACACAGTCCTTTTCTTATCTCCTTCTGAGGAAAGATTAGTCAATGTCAAGAGGATTTAGGCATGCTTCGGACTGAAAATAAACGTTTGGAAATCCTCTATCATAGGTATCAGGGTATAGTAGAGTCATATTAATAAATGCTGCAATATTCTTGACTGCAAGCAAGAACCTTTGCCAACTAAATAATTGGATTTGCCTTTGCATTATAGGATGGTTTCTTTCAGGGACTGGTCTCCAATCCTAGATAAACTAACTGATAAGTTGGCATCTTCGAAAGCTAGGTTCTTATCCCTAGGAGTCAGACTGATCATAAAAAATGTAGTTATAACAGCTATACCCACATATTTCCTTTCTATCCTTCATCTCTCAGTGAAGGTGGAGAAAGAAATTGATCCGTTACGTGGAAGATTTTTATGATCGACAGCTGGCCCACTGCATACTGGGTACAAATTAGTGACCTCGAAGAAAATCTGTAGGGTAAAAACTCAGGGAGGTTGGGTGTCATAAACACCAGGAGGGTACAACCTTGAAATGCAAACTCCTATGACAACTACAATTAATTTTCTCGGGTTGTAATATTTTGATTCTTTCAGTAGTGTTGTGGGTAGTTTGGTACATTATCATATGTGAAACTTTGATACTTGGTGGTGGCTTTATAGCTAAGTAATTATTTGAATAGTAATATAATATAACCAATTTCAAAAAAAAAATTCTCCTTAAGAAAATCTATCTATAATTAATTTTTATTTTAAACCCAAGCTTACTCATTATGCAACCAAAAAGTTAAAATAAATATCTTTTGTAATTTCGTTGAGAAAATTATTTGGTTTTCTAGATATTTTAGATTATTTTAAATTCCTAAATACTTGGATATTTCGAATTATCTTCATATTTTAATATTATTTTAATTTAGATATAGATATAATATTTAAAATTGTGATAACTAAATTAAAATTTTAGTTTTTGTCACAAAGAAATCTACAATAAAAATATATTATTTTAATGTGAATGTCATCAACTTCTCAAAATTTTAGTTGCTCTTTTTTAAAAGACTATAGTCATTTTCTTAAAAGATTAAGCCTTTTAAAATTCAATTTGCCTTTTTAATATTATTCTAGATGCTTCTTAATTGAAAATAATATCTAAAACTAACAACTATTAGATTTTTAGGGTTTTAAATTTATTGCCTTGTTCGCTTTTAAAATTGATGACATTACTCTTAATTGTTAGAAAGATTAAAGTATTATCTCAAAATATGTCAAACCACAACTGACGTTATAAGATATTTAATTTTAACATTTCTACTCTCGAAAATATTAAACACATATTTTAAAGTTCATTACGTAGTCTTAAATTTGGTAGCAGCCCGTCACCACACAAAGAACAAAAAAAAAAAGGAACTCCAATCTTTTCTCCTTTTCGTCTTCCTCTCCGCCTTCCACCATGAGAATAGCAGCCGATCCATCTCCGGTTTCCCGTCAGAATCCCCACACCAGCACCCCAAAGAACCGTAGGCCCCACCGCGGCGGCGGGGGGCGGAGGAGGCGCAGCAGCGAGCGGCGCGACGCCCTGGTGGAGAAGTCCCACGGGAAGGACCTTGTGATGGGCGAGGTGAAGATCCTGAAGCGCGGGGAGAAGATGGTGGTCAGGACGAAGATGGATGGGTTGGTCCTGCGTTCAACTGATCCGATCGGGCCGGAGCCGGAGATTTTGCCGGTGCATATGAAGTTCGTCGACCATAAGGTGACCGCGTTCGCCGGGTCGGGGTTCCCGACCTCCCCGGCGCCGAGCGAGCTGCCGAAGCCGTCGTTCTTGTTCATGAGGAAGGATCTGGTCGACAGGGCCGATATAGCAACAAAGAGTCTCCGGTACCTCCTCCGTCTCGATGTGATTTGAGGTGTATGGCGTGGGAAAATACATCTTATCTTTGTGGTGGATGTAGGGTTGTGGTAGGCTCCTTAAGTCGGTCGGTTGTTCTGTCTTCCTCTATTTTTTCAAAAGGAAGGGGGTAGATTTAGTGTAAGAAAAGTGGATTAATCTAGATTTGGTGTGTTTTAATCTTTTCTTAATGTTGAATTCAGATAATGATTGTTGAAGAATTTTTATTTTTATGGAATAATGTTATTTAATTATTAGTAATTATTATTTTCTCTTTTCTTTCATAATGTATCCTTTCTCTTACAGATACTTTGATACTTATGCGAATGTTAACACATTAAGGAAACGGAGAGTCTCATACTTGTTTGCAAGGATTAGCGTTGGGTTTGGTGGTTTCTTATAAACACCCCCCCGGCCCCGCCCCCCCCCCTTCTTTTTCAATATCAAAGTTGGGTGTTTTAGGGGAAAGGTGGAAGCTTGTATCCATCTATTGTACCCAAAAGCTTCGAGTGGTGTGATGTTTCTTGGTATACATAAATTCTTAAAAGGATCCTTGCCATTTGATGTCCTATCTAATAGATATTTGGCTCTTTAATGACCACGATTAAATCAGCACATATGCACTGCCATTTGATGTCCTATCTTGCGTTCTCATCCAACTAGTTGATTCTTCCTCCTGGGTTCTGCGTCCAAAGATGCTTGCCTTAATTCTTTGCATTCTCCGTTGAAACATCCTCACGTCAATTTTTCCTCCTACGTTCTTTGTCAAACGATCCTTGCCTCGATTCTTCTCCTTACATTCTTTAGCGAAAGATCCTCGCCCCAATTTTTCTTCTTGCATTCTCTGTTGTAAGATTCTTGTCTTGATTCTTCTTTTGACGTTTTTCATCAAAAGATACTCACTCCATCTCTTCTTCCTTCATTTTCTATGGAAAGATCCTTGCCGGCGATCTTTCTTGGAAAGTCCTTTCTTCATTCGGTGATCATCGAGTGAAGGACATTCAACAATCTTCGAGGATCTTTCGATAATTTCAAATCAAGGAACATTGATGAAGGAGTGGTTAAATATCATAGACAACACAAAAAACTTTCCATTCAATGAAGAGGAGTCGTAATCAGTGAATATTAAGAGGGATCGAAGGTATGTTTTCTTCCTTTACATATGATTTATATCTTTTATATCCTCATATATGTTTATCTTGTATGTCTTGGTAAAAAAAAGTTAAACATTAGTAAAAATATACTATTTAATTAACATCAGTTTAGGAAAATTTAAGGAAGATTTCATATATGTTCTTTTTATTTTTGATATGGGATTTTTTTTTTGTTATATGCATAAATCAACCAAAAAATCCTTTTTATGCTCAAAAAGTCCAATAAAAAAATCCTATTACAAATTTGATCTTTATATGCTCACAGATCATTCACGAAGAAACTCACAGAAATGTAATGTTATAAAGTCAAGTATAGATTCCTCTTCACATTCATATAAACATATTCCCCGGTTGTATCTCATTCATGTTTCTAGATCTTCTTAATTGGATGATTGTGTTCAGGAAACTATAGTACTAATCATATGCATTTGACTTAAGCTTTGGGACAAATTACCATGAAAAATAATGATAATCGCTACCGCCCTATCATGAAGCTTTCTTATCGAACAGTCCAACACCACTTTACTAGCATCGTTGCAGTCCAACCCACTACACCACCATTGCTTCCTAGCTACCCATCAAGAAGCTTCCCCATTGACCAATCCAATGCCACTCTACTACCACTGCCCATGTCCAACCACTCTGCCACCATTGCTGCAGTCCAACACCACTCTATTGCCATCGTCGTTGTTCAACCCACTTCGCCACCACCATTGTAGCCCAACACCACTCTACCATTGAGAGTGAGAAGAGAGTGCTGCAAGAAAGAGGAGAAGAGGGATGGAACGAGTGAGAAGAGAGAGGGATGCTGAGGGTTGTGAATTGATCACAACTGTTGGTTAAGTCCGACAGTTGAGATTGCCCCCATTTAAGTTGCCTATAGGATTTTTTTCTTGTAAGCATCTATAGGAAATTGGGCTCGTTCTTGGTAACATACTATCACATTTTTTTTTCGACATTGGAAAATCTAGTGTGTAACATTGAGTTGGTGCAAACGTACATTCTCAATTCAGTGTCTCTCTCGTAATTCATCTACTCAAGAACTCCTCCAGTACAAGTGCATACTCTCAATCACTTGCACGTTAGCATATATGCACAATTACAAATCAAAAGACTCAAGGATATAGGGAATGCCTTCTTTTCCCTCACTTATAAAATACTTTACACATAAGGTCGAGAAGGAAGACATAACACACTCATTCATTGTTGTTCTCTTCTTTCTCTACATGTGTTTATATACACATGGGTACTCACTTATGTAATTACGCTTATAATTGCTTATAATCAATTTAACCCATTACATGCACATTAAAGCCTCTATGAATGTGCCTTGATTCGTACATACTTAAATTGCACATTGAAGCTTCACTTGCGTACACATTAATGCCTTTACGCTCCATTACTCGTGCACATTGAAGCATCATCAAGCTTTATCACTCGCACGTACTATTGTGCATTGACTCCTAGCTTTAATCTTCAATAAAGCTTGCACATGCTCTGTCCCATTATTCTTGCACATTAAAGTTTCATCAAGTTCACACTTTGAAGCCTCGTTACTTGCACTTGATCGTAATGCTCCCTATTGACTCACGCGCCATCATGAGCCTTGAAGTCCTACTCCCACACGTTACTATTCCTCATGTGCCTTGAAGTCCCTTCACTCCTGCACACTTATTATGCCTTTAACGATGTTATCTTAAAAAACTTATTGATCTGGTCCTCAAATTGCCATAAATGGGTGTCCTACTTCCATGTGACTTCTTTTGGTGGTTCTCCTTCCCATTGCATAAGGGAGAACGTATTCTGCTTGTGCCTTCCAATGCTTCAGTCCAGAATTGCCTCAATTTTCTTGTCAAACGTCATGCACACTTGAGGTGGGTCACGATGTGACTTGCTCTGTATTGGATCTTCATGATCCTCAAGGAGCTTCCTCAATAGGCTCGCATGGAAAATAGGATGTAGCCTCAATCTTATAGGTAGATCAAGTTTGTAGGTGTAGACACCCCAATATGCTTGCAAATGGACCAAATCCTAACAGAAATCTAAAAACCCTAAAAAAAAAACCAAACAAAGCCACAAAACCCTAAATACACCTAGAATACCCCTCAAAAAACCTTAAAACCTGGGTTAAACCCTAATCCAAACCTTAAACCCTAGGTTAAGATCTAAACCAAATTCAAAACCCTAATCCAAATCCTAAACGTAGGTCAAGCCATAAGTCAAACCCTAAGCCATAAGTCAAACCCCAACAACCTTAACTATTCCCACTTCACTCCAACAACTATAACCACTTTCCACATCACTCCAACCACCTTAACCACTTCCCACCACTTCTTAACCACCTTAACCACTTCCCACTTCACTCCAACAACCTTAACCACTTCCCACTTCACTCTAACCACCTTCCACTCTAACCATAACAACCAACCAAGCCATTTGGAAGCCTATAAATAGCCCCATTTGCAAGTGAAAAAGGGGATTTGGAAAATTTGAGAGAAAAGCTTCCCAAAGCTTTTTCTCCCAATCAGAGCAATTAGAGTAATCCTGGAGCAAGGAGGAAGCTCGTGGAGGAGATAAATCAGAGTTTCAGCCATCTCTGGCGAGCTCCGGCGGCCTCCAGCGAGCTCCAACGGCCAAGCTCACTGCTAGACCAAGTACGCCCTCCACAAGCCTCAATTTCTCTTTATTTTAGCTTCATGGATCTCCCTCTTCCTCCCTTGAGTGATTCCAGTAGTGCTAGAGGGTTTCCCTGGTTGGAATCTAGGATTTTAGCTTCGTCGGAGCAGTTTTCCGGCGACCTAGGTGGGGGTGCGAGTCCAGGGCATGATCCTTGCCCTAGAGTTCTCGAACCTCCTTCCCGGATCTCCCTCTTGCTTCTCTAGCGCCTGGTGCACCGTTTCAACACCGCACAGAGTCTCCAGTTGAAGATCGTCGGAGTTGCGCATCGTCGTCGTCGTCGGGGAAGACGACTGGCAACAGTGAAGGGACGCGCGCCTTCAGCTCCGCTGTGCCTCTTCGAGCATTCAGAAACATTCCACGGCATGCCCCCAACACTCCGGAGCCATCAGAGTTGAGCCTCGTGCCCTGAATCACTCCCGCAACCATGCTCACCGGAGAAGACGACGGCGACGGCAGGCGGAACCCAACATCACGCGATCTTCCTCCATTTTGGTCCCTAATGGAAGGGGAATGCTCCACACATCATCCTCGTGCCACCAGGAGCTTCAAGTCGCAGCCCCATAGCCTTTAGGATCCTCCTTCTCTGGCGCTGTCACCAGAGCTATCCCAACGGTGAGGGAGGTAGGAGGCCCACTCCAGTCGTTGAATCCAAGATTCGGACCTCCAGATTCTTTTCTTCTCCTCCCCTCTTGCTCATTGTGCTTCCTGATCTTCGATCAGGCTTTGGGATGCTCTCCGGAGCATCCCTGGCGATCGTCGACAGCGGAGCTTCATCGTCGGCGGCCGTCGATCCCTTTTCTTTAAAAAAAAATAAAAAAATAAGTTTTCTTTTAAAATAACTTCTGAAACTTTTGTTTTCTTACAGATAACTCCTTTTTTCTTACAAGTAGGTCCTTTTTTCTTACAATTAGGTCTTTGAGTTTTTTTAAAATCGCTTGAATAAAGTTTGATTTGAAAATATTGCAATGTACCCCCTAAGCTTTCTTAATAATGTTTTCTAGGCTTTAAAGTTTGACAAAGACCCTCTGAGTTAGTTTTCACACATTAAAGTCCAAAAGTTTTGCATTTAAAATCCTGAACTTTATTGAAATAGTTCTGAATGCATATTTCATTGTCTAATTTGCAAATTAAACATTAGATATTCACACATTCACTCAAATATGTTCAAAAATTGCATTTAAAACCTTGATTTTTCTTGAAAATAATTCTGAATGCATATTTCTCTGATTTAATTGCATTTAAACCCTTGAGCTTCATTAAAATAACTCTGTATGCATATTTCTCTGTCAAAATTGCTAATTAAACACTAGGAATTTAAATATTTGCTCAAATGTGACCTAAATTGCATTTTAGTCCCTGAATTTTACAGATTTCTCATGGAATGCTTGTTTTCTAGGGTAAATTTGCATGTCAGTCTTTGAAACTTTCTGTTTTCAAACATAGACTCTTTTTCTTGCATATTGTACCCTGAATTTCCACAAAATTACATTAAATGCATGTTTTAATGGCGAAATTGCATTTTGACCCCTAGGAATCTTCAATTTGACCAAAAATGCACAGTTTTTCACATTTGACCTTAGATTTCTTCAAAATTACATGAAATGTGTTTTTCTATGTATTTTTGATGATTTAGCTTTAGAATTTCAGTTTTCATTCAGAATTTGGGATTTTTGCACAAAAGCCCCTAGAATTCACATTTTTACACTCTTACATGCATTTTACACATTTTGTTGCACTTTTTCATGCATATTTTCTTGTGCCTTCTTCCTTTTATCGTGCACGCATTTCAAGCTTGGTTTCTCATCGTTTTCTGGATTTCTTCCGACTTTCACGATTTTGACTTGATTTGGCTTTCCATCACTCAAGGGCGTACATTAACAAGCTTAACAATGCCGACATTGTCCCGAATAAGGATTATTTTCCCCAATTTGATTTTCTCAGATTTCTTCGAGTTTCCGTTGATTTGTGTGACGCTTTCTGAGAGTTTTCTCGATTTTCACGATTTTCCTCATCGCCCACGGATGTACAGTAAAGCGACGCCATTTTCAATGCCTAAATTTGTCCTTTGGATTAACTTTTTCCCTTTTATTCATTTCTTCTCTTTGATTTGGCATGTTTTCTAGTCATCTTCATCATATGCATTCAGAATAGGCAAGCACACATCCGATAGGCCATTTAGCAAGTAGGAAACCTAGAAAGATCGAGTTCCTCGAGCGCATGATTTGTGCATTAACAAGAATCCTTCCCTTTTTCTGGCCCGCATTGATTTGTACATTATATCCATTAGGCACGGAGCATACATGTTTCTTCATCTTGTTGCATCTTGGTTTTCTTTTGTGTTTGGTTTTCCTCATCTTTCCATTAAAAGACTAGGTGGCGACTCCTTTCTTTATCCTTTCTTATTATTCCTTGGTGTTTCCGAGTTTAGTCTTATTCTTCGGATTCACCATCTTTGTCGTGACCGTATCAAGACTTCTCATGTGCTTCCATGCACCGGTAAGGAGAGTCGTGCAGGGTTCCACCGGCATGGTCACAGGAACTGGTGACTCTACTGGGTAACCAGATTCTAGCTTTCGTTTTGGTTTTCTTACTTATCTTTGGTCTATATACTTTGTGCTTGTTTGCTTATTCTGTTTGCTTGTGTATATTTAACTGAACATGCCTTTTTGTGCCTTTTTACACCATTGCCATGCCACTACACACGCACATGTCTTAATTCATGTTTTTTTTGTCGATACTTGCTTTTATCCACCTACTTGTGAGCACTACACCGGCATATGCCATGTTTATGCTTTTTGCTTGTTGATTGACTTTTTAGATGCAATGATTGTGTGTTTTCTTCCCTTTATTTGTATTTACCATGATTTGGAGAGTAAAGACATGTTTGCCTCCCTATTTGGTTAAAATAAAACACACAAACTCAGATAAACAAATAATAAGGCATAACTAGAGACAAATGCTCACAAATTCCCCATGGTTTAATGAAACACAAGTAAGAGACACAAAAGCATATTACATGAATGATCATTTTAGAAAGCATGTATCTTCTCCTCTGAGTCTACCCACAGTTTGCGAAGGACAATTCTGGTAGCTCGTTCTATTGCTTTGGCGTAGGACATGTTGCTAGTTTGTCTCCCTTGTCTGGGGTCGTGTCGGTGCTAATAGAGGGTACAGTTCCATGCTACTACGAGAGATGAGGCCACCAACGCACCACCCGTTCACTACCTGTGCTCTGGCCAGGATTTAGAACGGGAACCTTACTTTTCTGACCAGAGTCAAAACCTAAAACTCATGAATGCGTCCTATGTGGTCAACCCTATATGGGACATGCATGGTGAGAGAGTGCACTTTAGGACATTCATCTGTATTGTGTGTCATGGCATGCCACTTTAATAACTTGCATTTGTCTTTGCGTCGTTGTCCACGTTCTGATACCTGTTTCTTTTGCCTGTCGTCTCAGGTAGCTTGTTGTGAGGTCCTCGGCTAGGAGCTCAAGTGTCTCCGTTGCGGGCAGCCTTCCGTGATTGTTTACTCTTGCCGTTTCCGAACTACTGATCACTTGTAGTTTGTCTTATATCTCGTGCGTTTGTCTTTGCCGCAGCTCCATTCATATCCGCTCGCGGTCAGCCGTGGCCCAAACGACCAGCGAGCCCCTTGTTGTTGTCCTAGAGGAAATCTCAGATTTGATTCCTCCATCTTTCACTTCTTCTAATTTACCTTCCCTTCATAAATTTCGTTTTGGAGTTCAAGGGGACTCTGAACCCACTTTGGGGTATTTGTAGGCACTCATCACTCAGGAGCCTGTCGCCGAATCCATTGTGATGATCTCTACACAGGTTTGGAAGTGCCAGATGCACCTCCTTCCTCGGGCTTTCCTGTTCCACGAATTCAGTCGGCTGCGGCTACTTTTGCCATAGGGTCCGTCCCTTTCCCACTCTTGCCTTCTGACCCATCCATCGGTGAGTCTTCTGCCATGCAACCATAGTATCTGATGGCTCTCGCAAGGAGGCTGCAGTGCATGGCTCTCTATCTTGGTCCTACTTCTGCTCCTTTTCCCTGAACCCTTGAGGTTTCGGTGTAGACCACCTTAGCATTGCAGGCTCATTCCACAACACTATAACCTATACCATCGCTTCAGCTCTGTTCGATCAAGTGGCCTCTCTAGAGGGGGGTAATTAAAGAATATTAATTTTTTAATATCAAATTTCCCAATTTTAGGTATAAGTTTGAGAATATGAAGTATGTCACAAAATAAATAAGAAACTATAGCAAAATCATACAAGTTTGATGTTAACACTAATTCATGCACATGAAGGAGATGAGAGATAATGAATACACAAGTTATTTATAGTGGTTCGGCCAAATCCCGGTCTAGTCCACTCTTCAAGACCCTCTTGAGATTTTCCCTTTATATGCAAAACAAAGCAACACTTACTTGTGTTCGCAATCCCACCAATGCAATCTTAGCTCCTTCCACTTCTCGTTCTCAAGAAGCTAGAGTCTCTCCTTGTAGCTTTACAATCAACGACTTCCCTCTCACAGAGCACTTTTACACTTGAATTATAATCTTGCTTATGAGGAGAAAGTAGGACAGAATTTTGAGCAGAGAAATAAAGAATTACAAGTCTCTCAATGTGATGATCATCAAGGCACATCGAGGTCCTATTTATAGCCGAGGAATCGTCGAAGAGTGTGTCTAACGGCTAGAAAAACGGTCATAAACGGCTATATAATCGATATGCCATTTTGATCATCGGAATGCCAAACCATTCTTCAATCAACAACACTCAGGCAATTCGGTATGCTGAAACTCTTTTGGTATGTCGAATTCTTCCGAAACGGAATACCATTTTAACCTGGTATGTCGTTTTATCTTCAGTTTGTCTTCACAGCATTTTTCGGAGTTCCGTTGCTTGTGCCGATTGTTCCTGCTTCAGTATGCCGTTTTTATTCGGTATGCCATTTCTGGATTCTTCATCTTAAATCTCGGAGTGCCGTTTTGTATGCCGATTTTTGTTGTATCGGTATACCGATTTTCCTTTGGTATGTCGATTCTGATACTTCATTTAATTTACAACTTTTTCTAAGTATACATGACTCAATATACATTTTCAATATATCATACAGTTTACATGACTCAACTAATTTCTTCAACTTTTTCTAAGTATGTTATTTACAACAAGTAATTTCTTCTTTTATGAAAATATATAAAAATTCATTAGTCCAGGTGTAATCATCAAAACAAAATATATTTCTAACAATCTCCCCCTTTTTGATGATGACAAAATCAAAATATCAATTATGAGTTATAATCATATAGGATAAAAAAGTTATAAATTTTTTTAATAGCCTCCCCCTTAAACTAAGCTCCCTTTTTCATATATTCTATTATCCTTTAAATTGATGTTTTCTATCCTTTAAATTGATATTTTCATATATTTTTACTTATTCCTTCTCCATTTTGACATAAAAAAAAAATGACATGTGACAGACAACTCTCCCCCTTTTTAACTATAGGTAAGATATAAAATCAATCTCAATCAACCAAGACAAACAGAGGAAATCAAAACACAAGATAGAGTCATTAATAACTCAAGTTAAT
This sequence comes from Posidonia australis, assembly GCA_024699735.1. Classification (NCBI taxonomy): domain Eukaryota; kingdom Viridiplantae; phylum Streptophyta; class Magnoliopsida; order Alismatales; family Posidoniaceae; genus Posidonia; species Posidonia australis. The sequence continues at coordinate 4,146 of JAMKQA010021377.1, read as the reverse complement.
TACAATAGATGTCCAAATTTCATAAAAATGTAAAGAGACAACCAAGAAATACTAGTAGAGCAAAACTAAGGAGAGGGCGGATTTATGTGTTCATGAATATCCTGGTGATATTCTTGAAGCGTGTCCTGGTATGTCTCGACCCGATCACTCAGGTGCTTGATGCTTGCCATATACTCTTGATGTCGTTGATTTTGTTGAAGCATCAAGTCAGAAATCAGTTTCTGTTGTTGTATTTGGATGCCCATCATTTTCTTTTGTTGAAGACACATCTCTGCCATTTGTTATTGAAGAGAATCTAATTTCTTAGACGTATCAGACTCTTCTTCCGCTTCTTCTTTAGAACTGGCGTCTTCATTTCTTGCTTCTGTTTGTGGTGGTGCAGAAGAGGAATCCTCTGGAAGATTTTTGAGTTTACTATGAAGTTCAATGGATTGTTCCATTTTGGCCACGGCTTGAGTTCCTAAGGGTTTGGATTTTACGGGTGGGCTTGGTTCGTCATCAAGAGAAATGTCATAATTTTCAAACAAATAAGTTAAGGGAGGACCAAAAAACAACTTGGTTTTTACATGAGTGATACAGTGAAAAATCACTTGACCCCAATTAACCAGAATTTGTTTGACAATGGCTTAGACAGCTTTATAAGTAAGTTCACTCAACTCATCTTGGTGGCCCTTCTTTTGGACTAAATTGGCGGCCACAATGTAGGCAATAATGCGTGATTGTTTGGTGAGTTGTTTGATCTTACTGGGTTTGATTGTGCTCTGAGGATTCAAGGATATGGCTTTATTCATTTCTCTTTAGGACCAATCTAACTCATAAATAGACAGGGTGATGTCGGTCTCGAAATATGGAATTTTAAATAACCGACCTAGTAAAATATCATCAAAATCTATGGTATTGCCACATATATAAGAATGGGCTAGAGAGTGAGAATATGTCATGTTGGCATAGAATTGGGATACCAGGGTAGGATAATACAATCTATCACCTATAGAACTTAAAAATGAGATTAAACCCTGGAAATCAAACAGAGTCCTAATGGAATCAAGTTCATTGAAGAGGATTCGTCTTCCAGTGAGTACCTCTTTGTTGGCAAATCATTCTCGGCTTTATTGTCAACAAAACAATATTTTTGAGCGTGAGTATCAGAAGCCGCTGGTGTGTCTTCCGTTTGCTTCCTTTTCCCCTTAGATGCGAGCATCTTCTTAGGCGCCATTGGTAGAGAAAAGGAGAGGAAGGGTTAGAGAGGGCCGGAGAAGGTTGGAGTGGTTGAAGAGGGAGTATTCTTGGATGGGAAGGAGAAGGGAGAGACCTCGGCGGAGTGAATCGGTCAATTGGAGTTTAAAACAAATGAGGAAAAGCCCTAGGTTTTGGGTTTTAAAATAGGATTCACGAGTGATTCGGTATACCGAAAAATTTTCGGTATGCCGAAAACAGATACAGGAGATTTCGGAAACAGGTTACGGTACATGCATCAGTGTACCGAAAAAGGTGACTCAGGGGAGTTCGGTATACCGCATAGTTTCGGTATGCCTAAGAATCCATCCTGGAAAGTCTATCATAAAATCGGTATACCGTTACAACTTCGGTATGCCGATCCAGTAATTTTCGGTAGATACCTTCGATATTCTGAAAATGCACACAGAGTAATATTTTTATGTAATATCTGATAATTTACAAATACCTAGATCTCTTCTAATTTTAACAAATTGTTTTTCATCAAGGGGATTTGTAAATATATATGCCAACTGTTCCTTAGTTGGAATAAATTCTAAGTTGATATTATTTTTAAGAGCATGGACTCTTAGGAAATGATGTCTTATTTCTATATGTTTAGTCCTAGAGCGATGAACTGGATTTTTAGATAAATTTATAGCACTTGTGTTGTCACAAAATATTGGAGTTGTTGATAACATTATATTGAAGTCTTGTAGGGTTTGTTTCATCCATAGAATTTGGGCACAACAACAACCGGCAGCAATATATTCAGCTTTCGTTGTTGAGAGTGTAACACTATTTTATTTCTTACTTAACCAAGAAACTAAAGAGTGTCCCAGAAATTGACACGTTCCACTAGTACTCTTCATATCTATTCTACATCCCGCATAATCAGCATCACTATATCCTATAAGATCCAAGCTAGTGTTTCTGGGATAATATAGCCCAAAATCAATTGACCCTTGAAGATACCTTAGAATTCTCTTAACTGCTTTCAAGTGTGATTCCATAGGTGAGGCTTAAAATTGTGCACACAAGCATACACTAAACATTATATCAGGTCTACTTGCTGTTAAATACAAGAGTGATCCAATCATCCTCCTATATAATTTTTGATCTACCTTTTTCCCATTTTCATCCTTTTCTAACTTAGTAGAGGTGCTTATAGGTGTCCTAGCTATTTTGCTTCGTTCCATTCCAAATTTCTTCAATAATTCCCTAGTATATTTTTCTTGGTTTATAAATATCCCATCATTAGTTTGCTTAATTTGTAATCCAAGAAAGAATGTCAGTTCTTCCATTATACTCATTTCAAATTCTTTTTGCATAATCATGGAAAACTCTTTGCAAAGATTTTCATTTATTGATCCAAAGATAATATCATCCACATATTGTGACATTTGGGCCTGATTATCCATTTTTATTGTAAACTATGTAATTATTTTCAATATTGTATAATGGTTTATTAATGAATAATCTGTTGTTTCTTGGTTGTGTGAGGTTGTGGTTGGCTTTCAGTGCATCTGCATGTGATTTGGGATCCATGTGGAGTTCGGTTTGAGGATGCACAGTTGCCTCGATTTGCGTGCTCATTCTTTCCTCTTTTCTTTCTTTTTCCTCTTCTCTCATTCATGAGCCCCAAAGACACTCATCTTCTTCCCCAGAAACCCTCCACCAGCCCGTGCCACTACCACCAGCATCCCGTGCTTCACCGTCGTCTCCGACGCGATGGGTGGCTGGCTTGATGCGGGAGGAGGAGGAGATAAGAGGGAGAGGTGGAGGCGAGCATGTCCGGGAGGGCCGTGATGCAAGGAGGAAGAGGGAAAGGAAGAACGGCGTGCACGTAGTTGAGGAAGGAGTGTTTGGTGTTGTCCGTCGGTGGGAGAAGCCTCGTCGGAGTGCGGGAAGGACCACTGGGGCGCCATCGGAGGTATGCGGCTCTGTCTCTACCTCGTTTACATGTTTCCTACTGATTATGCCTTAAGCATGAAAAAATCAAGATAATACATGAGAAATCATGGAAAAATCATGACATGAATGGAAATGTGATGTATTGCATGAGAATGTAGAGATCATGCAGTTAGGATTCATGTTTAGGGGAAAAATGTGATTTTGGGGTTGAAGGCTACGGTAGCCGTTCTTGAGCCCTTTCCCCTTGTGATTTTCGTATGAATTGTGTGATTGATGAAATCATGTATGGTTTGAGGGATTTTGAAGTAGACTTGAGGGTCTACTTCCCATGATTTTATGGAAATTTATGAGACTTGTTTGGGGGGTCCGATCGGGACTCCCACTTGGGGCGATTTTTCGCTGCCTGAACAAGGGTGTGCCCTGTCTGCGAAGAATTCGGTATACCGAAAAAATTCGGTATGCCGAAATCCTAGCAGATTATGCCAGGATCTAGGGTTCGGTAGACCGAAATTTCCCAGTCGACCGAAACAGGAGGTTTCGACATACCGAAAAATTTCGGTATATCGAAACAGGAAATTTCGGTATACCGTTTTTACCCTGAATTTGAAAGGTTAAAATGTGAATTTTAATGAATGTTAAGTGGTTGTAATTGTATGGTGGGTTTATATGAATGATGTTTGCCCCGTGTAACAACATGGAGGCATGTGGAATCCCAAACAAATGGATTTGGGTGTGGTTTTGGGTTTTGACCCAACAAATGAATGAAAAAGATGGTTTTGTGTGGTTTTTGGGCTTAAGACCCAATTTATGGTTTTAAATATGGTTTTGATGACTTGAGTTGGGATCCCAGTGGAGGGTCAAGTGTGTTGGATCGAAATAGCTCCTCTAGAGGGGGGTGAATAGAGAATTAACACTTTTTAATTACTTCGACTACTTTTTAGATAATTAAAGAGAATTGCATACAAAGGATATTATTTAACAGATATAATCAAGTTTAACTACTTATGCAATTTATAT
>JAMKQA010021376.1:0-24693 GCA_024699735.1 Posidonia australis | reverse complement strand
TGCCTGGTTACCCCTGATCAAGGTAACAATAGTAAAGAAAAGTGGAAATGAATAAAGAAAGAGAAATGTGATTTGGTCAGGATTGGACTGATGAAATGGTCCTAAAATCCTGAAAAGAAATGATGATGTTTTAACCAATTGCCAGCCAGTGTTTATGATTTGGTTTTGAGCCCAATGGGGCATTGTGTTTTAGGCTGGATCTGGTTAGAAATGTGAATTTGAAAGTGTGTTTTGGGAAGAAATCCCAAATATTGAAAAGGGAAATGTTTTGAAAAATGAATTCCAAAGGTTTTGAAAGAAATGCAAAGGAATGTTTTGAAAGAAAAAGTGGTTTTGGAATGAATTTCCAAATGATTTGAGAAAAGAAACGGAAACTTGGCTTTTGAAAAAGCATGGATTGGGATTGAATTCCCAAGTGATTGTCTAATAAAGAAAGGATGATTTTCAAAAAGACAAAACCAAGTTTTGAAAAAATGAGATTTATGGTTTTGCCGAGGATTTATGGTTTGTATGTTTTAGGGCGCGTACTGGGTGACTTAGATGTCACTCACGCGTGCTATTTGGTTTTCAGGTGCAGACCGCGTGCAACCGAGTTCCGGTGCATGAGTTGGAGCTTCTAACCGCACATTGTGATCTTGAAGGTGAGCCTTAGTTACAGTTATTTGTTGTTTCTGTAATTAGTGTAGTTATGCTTGATACTGTGTTTTGGTAGCGTGCCCGGGATCGGGGCGTTACAGAGTGGTATCAGAGCTAAGGTTACACCTAGAGCACCGGCTTGGTGATGTCCAGTCTAGTGGCTCCCTAGGGTTGCACAATAGTGAGTCGTGCACCTGAATTTTTAGATTGTTGTGTTTTATGGTGCTGGTAGGAAGATGTCTCGCCGAGGTCGCAGTCGTGGCAAGACCCCTGTACCTGACTCTGAGACGGGAGAGGGTAGTGCATGGAGGGGGATGAGACGGGAATTTGGCGAGATGATGTGGGGTTTCGCCCAGTCCTTTGGCAGCAGCAGCAAGGATGAAGCGAAGGGAGACCCGTGGATCAAGCAGTTCCGCCAGCTTGGCGCGCCGACTTTTGATGGGCGCGGCACTCATGAGGAGTGTGAGGCTTGGTTCCTGGAGGTGGAGAAGATCCTTGAGGGGATTGAGTGTCCTGCAGAGAAGTGGGTCCAGATCGCAGCTTTCCAGCTCAAGGGTGCTGTGGATCAGTGGTGGAGGACAGTGCGCCGCACCAAATTCTCGAACGCAGACCTGCTGATGATCTCTTGGGATGAGTTCCGAGGGGTGTTCTATAAGAGGTTTTTCCCTAAGCATGAGAGGGATAAGCTGGACAAAGAATTCAGGAACCTGAAGCAGGGTAGCCTGTCTGTGGCTGAGTATGAGTCGTCCTTCCTTCAACTAAAGCAGTTCTCTCAGGCTGCAATTTCTGAGAAGAACAAGGCCAAGAGATTTGTAGAGGGACTAACCCCTGTGCTGAGATCTAGAGTTATTGGCTTCAGATGCTAGACTTTAGCAAAGGCTATTGAGCTTGCCAGCATCTATGAGGAGGACCGTAGGCTGTTCTAGGAGGAGTATCCTAAGAAGGAAGAGGGGAGAAAGTCTGTCTCTCGACCTTCTGTCTCTAGACCTTTCGTTTCTCGACCGTCAGTGATGGGAGCACGAAGTTCTGGGAGCTCTAGGAAGAAGCGGAAGCAACGGCCTACGTCTGGTAGAGAAGAGAGTATGGGTTTCAGCCATGCCGGGTCTAGTAGTGGCTCACAGATGGGACCATGCCATGTTTGTGGCAAGACGGGGCATGTAGTGACGCAATGTTGGCAAAGGCAGAGGAATTTGGACAGAGTAGTCTACTACAACTGTGGGAAGTCTGGGCATTACCAGAAGGACTGTCCTAGTCAACCTAAGCCAGCATGAGATGCACCACGTCAACCTACCAAGGGGAGAGTATTCTCCATTACTGCCTCAGATACCGGTCCATCTGGAGATGTGGTAGAAGGTGAGAACTAGCACGGCTGTATTTGATAAGTCCTGTCCTGTAATGATAGATCCTATGTGTAATTGACACTATTTCTTATTATGATAATGGTTATGGTGTGTTGATTATAAGATCTTTCCTTATGGCTGATCAGATGGCCCGAGTCTTGTTCGACTCCGGGAGTTCATTTTCTTTTGTCTCCGAGTCGTTTGCTTCTGGGATCGGGACTAGGCCAGCTAGGTTGGCATTCCACCTAGATGAGGTCACTCCATTGGGGGAACACAGTCTAGCGTGGAGGTATTTGAGACCGGTTGATATTTCGCTAGGGGACAGGAATTTTCAGGCCAGCTTGATCCTGATGGATATGTAGGATTATGATGTTATCCTAGGAATGGATTGGTTGGCACAACATTCAGCTGTGATAGATTGTGTCAAGAGGAGAGTTTTGGCAGAGTGTCCAGGCCAAGGCTAGTGCACGATGCAGGGCACCAGACCGGGTGAGCCCAGGAAAGTGATTTCTGCTCTCAAGGCCTATCATCATCTGGCAAGTGGCAGTGTGTGCTATTTGGCATGTGTGGCAATTTCTACTTCGCCTGTGGTCAAGATTCAGGACTTGCCGGTGGTGATGGAATATCTCGATGTTTTTCTAGAGGAATTGCCTAGAATGCCACAGCACAGGGAAGTGGAGTTTGTGATTGATTTGGTGTCGGGATCAGGTCCTATTTCTAAGGCTCCATACAGGATGGCACCTGCTGAGCTAAGGGAGCTCCGGAATCAGCTACAAGAACTGATGGATAAGGGATTCATTCGTCCCAGTGTTTCACCTTGGGGAGCACCGGTTCTGTTTGTGAAGAAGAAGGATGGTTCACTTCAGCTCTGTATAGATTACTGGATGTTGAACCAGATCACTATTAAGAACAAGTATCCACTGCCTAGGATCGACGATTTGTTCGACGAGTTGCAGGGGGCATCAGTTTTTTCCAAGATAGACTTGATATCTAGATACCATCAGTTGAGGATTAGTGAGCCAGATGTGAAGAAGACAACTTTTCGCACCCGTAATGGACATTATGAGTTTTTGGTTATGTCATTCGGGTTGACGAATGCTCTGGCTGCCTTTAAGGACCTGATGAATAGGGTGTTTCGGCCCTATTTGGACCAGTTTGTGGTTATTTTTGTGGATGATGTTTTGGTGTATTCTCTAGATGTTCAAGCCCACCGGATGCACTTGAGAATTGTACTGGAGATGTTGAGGCAGCATCAGCTTTACGCCAAGTTCTCCAAGTGCGAGTTTTGGTTGGAAGAGGTGTTTTTCCTTGGTCATATTATTTCAGGAGAAGACATCAAGGTAGATCCAGCCAAAGTGGAAGCTGTGAGCAGTTGGGCCAGACCGAAGACAGTGACTGAGATTAGAAGTTTTCTTGGCCTGGCAGGATATTATAGGAGATTCATTCAGGATTTCTCCAAGATTGTTGCACCATTGACCAGGAAGGAAGTGCACTTTGCCTGGGATTGGCAGTGCGAGGAGAGCTTCAATGAGTTGAAGGCTAGTTTGGTATCGGCCCCAGTTTTGACTTTGCCATCTGGGAGTGGTGGTTTTACAGTCTACAATGATGCTTGTGGGACTGGTTTGGGGTGTGTGTTGATGAAGCATGGTAGGGTGGTAGCGTATGTCTCGCGCCAGTTGAAAGATCATGAGAAGAATTATCCCACCCATGATTTAGAGATGGCTGTTGTTGTGTTCGCCTTGAAGATTTGGAGGCATTATCTATATGGCGAACAGTATGAGGTGTACGCAGGTCACAAGAGTCTGAAGTACATCTTTACTCAGAAGGATTTGAACCTAAGACAGAGGCACTGGGTGGAGTATATTAAGGATTATGATTTTAGTTTGTCCTACCACCCAGGGAAGGCTAATGTAGTTGTAGATGCTCTAAACAGACGCGCTCATTTGATGGCTAGTCTGATGATCCATGAATGGAAATTGTTAGAGGGACTAGTGGAGTGCAGGCCTCGGAGACAGTCTCAGGGACCCGCCAGAGTAGTGCTGGCTAACTTGTCTGTTCGCCCAAGGATGATTGAGGCGATTGTCACAGCTCAGCAATATGATTCTTTTGTCTCAGATATCTGGAGGAAGCTGGAAGATGGTAATGCCCCTCATTTTTCATTTGGGGTAGACGGTGGGTTGAGATATCATTTGAGATTATATGTACCTCAGATAGAGGAAACCAAGAACAGTTTGCTGGATGTAGCCCACCGCTCTAGATACTCTATTCATCCAGGTAGCACCAAGATGTATAAAGACCTGAAAAGGAATTTCTAGTGGCCTAGGATGAAGAGAGAAATTGCTAAATATGTGGCGAAGTGTACAACCTGCCAGATGGTGAAGATAGAGCACCAGAAGTCCGGAGGGACTTTGCAGCCTCTAGATGTTCCCTTGTGGAAATGGGAAAATGTGTCGATGGACTTTGTGACGGGTTTGCCGCGAACCCGAAGAAAGAATGATACTATGTGGGTGATAGTGGATCGCCTTACGAAATCGGCACATTTCTTACCAATGAGGGTGAATCTTCCTTTGGCAAAACTGGCAGAGTTGTATGTGGCAAAGATCGTGAGGTTGCATGGTGTCCCAGTGTCTATTGTGTCTGACAGAGACACGAGGTTTACATCGAGATTCCGGGGAGCTCTGCAGGAGGCTTTTGGCACAGTGTTGAATTTTAGCACTGCTTTCCACCCCCAGACGGATGGCTAGACAGAGAGGACCATCCAGACACTAGATGACATGCTGAGGGCTTGCGCCTTAGTCTTTGGTGGTAGCTGGGAGGATCATTTACCTCTGATTGAGTTTACAAATAATAACAGTTACCACGCAAGTATTGGTATGACACCATATGAGGCATTGTGTGGCAAACCATGTAGGACACCCACTTGCTGGAGTGAGGTGGGTGAGAGACAGTTAGTTGGGCTCGAGATAGTACAGCAGTATGAGGGCAAGGTGGATCTGATCATGACGAGGTTGTTGTCTGCCTAGAGCCGGCAAAAAAGCTATGCTGATAAGAGGCGGAGACCTCTGGAATTCAAGGTAGGAGACTTCGTTTTCTTGAAGGTGTCACCAACCAAGGGTGTAATGCGGTTCAGTAGGAGAGGCAAGTTGAGCCGTAGATATATCGGATCGTATCAGATTACCAAGAGGGTTGGTGAGGTGGCTTATAGACTAGATCTACCTTCAGAGTTGGCGGGTGTACACAACACCTTCCATGTGTCAGTGTTGAGGAAGTGTTTAGCTGACGCGTCCCAGGTGATACCAGTGCAGCCAGAGGAGCTGCGGGAGGACTTGACTATGGTTAATAATGCAATTCAGATACTGGACAGGAAAGAGCAAGTCTTCAGGAATAAGGTGATTCCATTGGTGTTAGTTTAGTGGCAGCACCATGGTACAGAGGAGGCTACCTAGGAGCGCGAGGTGGACATCCAGAGACAGTACCCCTACTTGTTTTGTTAGAGCTGAATTTCAAGGACGAAATTCTTTTAAGGGGAGTAGGATGTGACATCTGGGCCTGATTATCCATTTTTATTTGTAAACCATGTAATTAATTATAATATTGCTTAATAGTTTATTAATGGATAATCTGTTGTTTCTTGTTGTGTGAGCTTGTGGTTGGTAGCCTGTGCGCCTGTTTGTGACTTGGGACCAATGTGGAGTCTGGCATGAGAGTGCACAGTCGTCTCGGTTTGCATGCCTATCTTTTCTTCCTTTCTTTTCCTTCTTTTCCTCCTTCCTTTTCCTTCCTCTCACGAGCCGCACACTATTTTCCCTCCGTCTCCTTCCCTTCCCCGACCCGTGCCACCAGCGACACCAGTCCGTGCCTCGCCACCTCCTCCGATGCGATGGGCGGCCGGCGCGACGCGAGTGGAGAAAAGGATAAATGGAGGCTGCAGCATGCGAAGAGAGGAAGGGGTGATAGAGAAAGGAGGAGAGGGAGAGGATCAACGCGTAACCGAGGAGGTGGTGAGCCGCTCGTGTGTTCTGCTGGCAGAGGAGGCTTCGTCGGGGCACGAGGAGGTTCACCGGAGGGCGGGGAGGGTCGTCTGGGGCTGAGCCAGGTACGCGACCCCTTTCCTTTCCTCCGTTCGGTGTTTTGTTAACAGTAGGTTAACTGCAAGAAAAATTGTGATAAATGCATGGAAAATCCTAGAAAAATAGCAGGGATGATGGAAATGAGATAAATGATGGGAATGTGTAAGGATCATGCTAGATTGTGTGAATTTCGTGAGTTTTGGGTAGATATACTCTAAATGTTTTAAGTTTTAACTCTGAGCATGTTTCCCTTGCGAATTTATATCTCCTTGTAGGGTTGATGGAATCATGAATGGATTATGGTGTATATTTGGGGGGTCCGATCAGTACTGCCACTTGGGGCGAATTCTGTCGCTGGGAGCAGGGGTGTGCCCTGTCTGCGAAGAATTCGGTATGGCAAATTCAATTCGGTATACCGAAATCCTAGCAGATTAAGCTAGATACCTGATATCGGCAGACTAAAAACACTCGGTTGACTGATTCAAGGGTTTTCGGTATACCGAAAATGTTCAGCATACCGAACAAGGGAATTTCGGTATGCCGAACTAGAGATTTGGTCTGTCGTTTTTGCCCTGAGTCTGGTATGCATAAATGTTGTTTTGAATAAAGGATAAATGGTATTTTGAGTATGTGTTGATGATGTTTCCCCATGTAATGACATGGAGGAATGTAGGACCCAAACAAATGGATTTGGGTGTGATTTTGGGTTTGAGACCCTATAAATAAATGGAAAGACAATTTTATGTGGTTTTGGGCATGAGACCCAATTTATGATTTTAAAGCATGGTTTTTATGATGAGTTGGGACCCCAATGGAGGGTCGAGTGTTGCAAGGAGACAGAGTCTGCAACAAAAAGAATGGAATGAAATGGAAAATGGTTTTGAAATGGAACACTGATAATGTGGTTACCGAGCTCATAGTGGTGTAGGCTGAGCCTGGGTTTTCATACCTAGTTGTTCGGGTCACCGATGATGTAGGTTGAGCCTGAGTCGTTGTACCTAGTTGTTCGGGTCACTGAGCTCGTAGCTGTGTAGGCTGAGCCTGGGCTTTTGAGCCTAGTTGTTCGGTTCACCGACGGTGTAGGCTGAGCCTGAGTCATTGGACCTAGTTGTTCGGGTCACCGACTGGGGCATCAGACAGAGACGTATCCCCATGCACTTATGAAAATGAAATTGAGGCCAGTTGGCCGGGGCGGTGACATCCTGCACGGGGAATTTCATCGCGGCAGTGCAGGAAGGTAGGGGAAGGATGTCCTCGCCTACTACTTGTGTGCCTGGTTACCCCTGATCAAGGTAACAATAGTAAAGAAAAGTGGAAATGAATAAAGAAAGAAAAATGTGATTTGGTCAGGATTGGACTGATGAAATGGTCCTAAAAATCCTAAAGAGAAATGATGATGTTTTAACCAGTTGCAAACTAGTGTTTATGATTTGGTTTTGAGCCCAATCGGGCATTGTGTTTTAGGCTGGATCTGGTAAGAAATGTGAATTTGAAAGTGTGTTTTGGGAAGAAATCCCTAATATTGAAACGGGAAATGTTTTGGAAAATGAATTCCAAAGGTTTTGAAAGAAATGTAAAGGAATGTTTTGAAAGAAAAAGTGGTTTTGGAATGAATTTCCAAATGTTTTTAAAAAAGAAAAGGAAACTTGGCTTTTGAAAAAGCAAGGATTGGGATTGAATTCCCAAGTGATTGTCTAATAAAGAAAGGATGATTTTCAAAAAGAGAAAACCAAGTTTTGAAAAAAATGAGATTTATGGTTTTGCCGAGGTTTTGTGGTTTGTATGTTTTGGGGCGCGTACTGGGTGACTTAGATGTCACTCACGCGTGCTATTTGGTTTCAGGTGCAGACCGCGTGCAGCCGAGTTTCGGTGCTGGAGTTGGAGCTTCTAACTGCACATTGTGATCCTAAAGGTGAGCCTTAGTTACAGTTATTTGTTGTTTCTGTAATTAGTGTAGTTATGCTTGATACTATGTTTTGGTAGCGTGCCCGGGATCGTGGTGTTAAATTTTCATTTTCATTATTATTTCCACAACCTAACCTTTTTGAGTTGCTTCCAGCCTTTGCTGCAAATAGTAAACTTACTGAAATACAATGGGAGTATTACATTTGTACCTACTCTAGGATGTAAAACTCATGGCAACCCAATAGAGCTTGATAGCAACCAAGAACTCGTGAATGAAGGCCATAAAGAGACAGCCTAGCTAAATGACTACTGGGGACCCATGCTTTCTTTCAAGAATTCCGATTGGAGGATGATTGAGGTGCCATTTGTTACAATTTGGCTCTAGAACGTGCCTTAGTCTAGTAGTGAAGTCATGGCAGCACTTGATGCCAAGGTTGATTTCAAATACTTAGAATTTTTTCTCCTATGCATCACTTTCTTTTCGTTCTAGATTGTAGTATATCTTGTAGGAGATGTCAAACATTAACTCAACCACTATGGTTGGTCCTTTGGTGCTAAGGTATTTCTCAAAAACATGTTTTGGGGATGAAACCTATCAAGTGCTATCATTGGGATAAACGTCTAATAGTTTACAGTTATTTTGTTGAAATTATAAAGCTTTCATACTGTTATTGATAAAATTCTATTTGTTCTACTAAATATTATAAATTTATAATAAGATTATAGTTCCTATCTTTAATATTGAAGAAAAGAACTATAATGTCCCATATTTTCTACAATAATTTAAAACAAATTAAATTACGAGAAAATTAAAGCTAAACAGAAAATATCTAACTACTAGGAACCTATGTGTGTGGTTAGGAGACTCAAGACTATATGCACTACGCTAAAACAACCGCATGTCTACACCTGCAAACCAAAACCACAAGGAAAACGCATGAATGATAGGAGTCACCCAGTACGCACCTCAAGAAAACCGCGGAAAGCAAATCATAATTAATTTTTCCTTTAAACTCATTTCGCAAACCATTTCCTCAAAACTTCACAAACTAGGCCTACACCGGTCAAAACCACAACTAGGACTCTACTAGCCCAAAACCCCAAGCAAAGGCCTTCAATGGCCAAAACCACACATAGTGAGTCGAGAAGCCCTGCGCCAGGCAACCAAACTCTGGCCACACGCAATCCACCGAGGAGCAACCACGAAATTCTGCACTGCCACCGTGACGGCCACCCTATGCAAGAGCGTTCACCGTCCTGCGATTCTCCCTCTCTGGAGAACCCTCAAAAAGCCAACCCCTCCCTGAGAAGGTTGTCTTGTCTCTCAAGACACTACCAGCTACGGGACACATGTCCCACCCACACTAGCCACCACAAGGTACACCTCCTCACGACGTCCTCCACACACAGTGCTCAGGAGGGAGTGTCATACCTCCACACCTAACAACACCTAAGCCTTAGTGCTCATGACGACAGCAGAAGTATCATACCTCCCCATCATGCCACAAGACACCTCAACCTACGAACCACAACCCTAGCCTCAAGACGACAATCAAGGAGTTCCATACCTCCAAAACCCGATGTCCCTCAGCCTCAGGTATCTTGGCCCCCAACCTCGACCAGGGTGTCGCCCCGACCATCCGAGAATGTAGTTACATTCATTGGTCCCTACGACACGGTCCCACACTGTCTCGGCAACACACAAAAAAACTGGAAAACCATTTTCCAAAACAGGCCAACTATCTTTTTGAAATCATTTTCAAACCATTTTCATATCTTTGAAAACACTTCCAAAACCTCGGAAAAACGGCGCATCAGGTGTCCTAGGAGACCACCACTGACTGCCCACAATCCCATCTTATAGGGATAATACAAATCAATCTGGAATGCCACTGCATTAAAATATATTTTCCAAAAATCCAAGAAAACCCCCAAAAATGCCCTAGCAAACCCGCACATGTGGAGCACGCGTCTGGCCAGTGCCCCTGGCACTTTTGTCTGAACACCAACAAAGCCTAGACCAAGGGCCAGAACAATCGCCAAACTCATGCATGTGGCCCACGCAATCGGCCTGTGCCCCACGCAATCGGCCGGTGCCCCTAGTTTCCTGTCAGAATTCAAACGACCTATAGCAAGGCACCTAAAAAATCACTCGAAGTGGGAGCTCTGATCGGACTCCCCAAAAAATCTCCAAAAATATTGAATAAAATATATGTGGTAGACCCACGAGTCTACTCCTAAACCCAACAAACAAAACTTAAATTCATTCACCTTGCATCAAGATACAAAATTGCAAAGGCATAAGGATCAAAACGACCCAAAACACACCAACCGCCATAACTACCCATAAATACCACAATAAATTCCCAAAAATTCTAAAACATTAAATTTAGTCTAGATTACATGCATCCTAGGCATTTCTACCATTTTACATGATTTCTACACATTAAATTGGAGATACGTACTTGAAATGAGCTCTGACGACCCTCCGGCTAACTCCAACGAACTCTGACGACCCCACACGTCTACTGCCACTCCACGACCCCAGGGACGTCGCTTCGGAGCCTCCCATACTGCCACGAGCTGCCGCAAGCCACCGCCTCCAGTCTCCCACTCTCAGTCTCTCTCTCTGTCACCCGCACCCACCAGCAAACGGGAAGGAGTGAAGAAGAAGTTGGAGAAGGAATGGAGGGGGGGAAGAGAGGAGGAAAGGAAGGGAAGGAAGATGGCTTGGCTTTGCTGGGGCTCCGGTTAAAGAAGACTCGCCCCATGCACGCGTTATATACACAGGGGAGGAAGTCGCTGTGCACCTGTCCACCAACCCCCAGCATGCACGCACCAACCAGTCTCCGACCACCCTCCAGCCTCGCCGCACACAGCATAACAGCCAGCTCCAAGGCACGAGCCAACAACTCCCTGCACCAAACACTCAATCACCAACCAGCCCACAACACGAGCCCTACACAGACCCACACCCGATCCCACAAGCACAGTGCCACAATGCACAGTGCCAACCATGCACATTGACACACCACAAGAAGCCAGCCCACAAGGCTCAAGCCTAAAAGCACAAATCCACACAACAAGCCTCGAAATAGTAACACCTGTCCAAGAATAAATTCATTAAAATATAAATAATTACAAAATGAATTTTATGGGTGTTACAAAAATAGATATACCATTAAATAAATAATGGAAAATTTTGTGTCTGGTTAAATATTCCATAATGAACAGATATTTTGTGGCATTTAGATTTTTTTTAAATTTTTCAATAATGATTTTATTTTTTAAAAAATGTTTTATAGCACATGAGGACTTCATGAGGATATTATTCTTGCGAAGTCCTGGTAAATTTTATTTTTTTAAAATTTTTACGAGAACATAGCATGTACATTATGCAAATATTGCGACTGACAGCAAGGACCTTGCAAGGAATTTTTGCCCTCGCTTGGCTTTTAACAATTAAGCATTTTGTGAGGAACTTTTGTCCTCACAATGTCCTTGTGAAGGCCATTAGTGAGGACATAGTGAGGACTTAGTGACCACATCAGTCCTCGCGATTTTTTATTTTTCTAACAGTGTCGCTAATACATAACAAGGATATAGTGAGGATAATTCCTCGCTAAAACCTAACCATAATTTTGCAAGGACATGTCCTTGCTATGTTCTCGTTATTTTTCTTTATTAAAATTTTGTTAGGACATTTCCTCACAATGTCCTCGCAAGGTGTCCTCGCAAATTGCAGAATTTCTAGCAGTGAGTGTATCATAAGGAAAACCCAAAGCTTAAGGTTGGGATGAAGTTCTCATATCCATAGCATTTTAGGGATGTAATAAGACTTGTAAATATAAGATTTCGATGTGATTTGTACTTTGCAAAGACCAACTGTGAACAAGTTAAAATAAAATGTAAGGAGGCACATTGTGACTATAGAGTTCATGCTTCTTGAATGTTCACTAAGCACAGTTTTCATATTAAAACCATGCAACTTAACCATAAATGTAGTAGGCGAGTGCGTGCATGCGTTTGGTGGTTGGATGCATGTGCATCTAACCCCTCTCGTGCATTTAAGAAGGGGTGGACGTAGCCGAGGCTTGTCCCTCACTCTTCTCCCGTTCCTCCTCCCCTTGCCAACTTCCTCTCCCCTCTCCCTCTCCCTCCACCTTCCTTTTTCCTCTCTTTCCTTCTTCTTCTCCTCCTTTCCCTATCTTGTCCGAGTGAGAGTGAGTGAGAGAGATAGAGACAAAGAGTGAAAGAGAGAGGCGAAGGTGCTGCTAAGGCTCAAGCCAGCGAGTGGAGCACTGGTCATCATCCTTGGGGTCATGTGGAGCTCCAATGAGGTTGAGGATCATTGGAGAACCCTAGTCAGTTGGAGAGTCACTAGTGGCCATGTAAGGTACAGACCTCACACTCTCTTGTAGAATGAATAAAAAATGTAGTAATTTCCTAGGATTACGTGAAATCTAGGTGTATAATATGTTTATGAATTTATGGTGAATTATGTGACATTTATGGCCGTTAATGGTGGTTGGTGGTTTTTGGGGTCATTTTGACCCTTATGTCTTTGTGATTTTATATCTTGAGCTGTGGTGTATGGATTTGAATTTCGCTTTGTGATTTTGGAGTAGACTCATGTGTCTACGTCCCGTATTTTATTCATGAATTGTGGATTTTTCCTAGTGGGTCCGCCCCTCACTCCCACTTGGGCGATTAAGCAAGCTAGGGCTCAGACCATGTTTACTAGAAACGGGAAATTCGATATGCCATTTTGGAATGGTATGTCGTTTTCTTGTCAGATTTGTCCCCTTGGTCCCTATTTCAGTCAACCAAAATCATTCTGTCTGTCGTTCTAGGCCCTTGGGTGTTGATTGTGCACTCAGTTTGGTTGATCGTTATTCGGTCTACCGAACCAATGATTTTCGGACGACCATTTTGAATTTCGATCTGCCGTTTCTGGTGTCCTGAGCCTAGTTCAGTCAACCAGCCCAATTTGGTATGCCAAATCAAGCCCAAGTACTATTTTAAAGGTGAATTTTGTGGTTTTGCCAGATTGGTTTGTATTGCCTATATTGAGGTGGATTATGGGCCATCAGTAGTGGCCCTCTGTCGATACTTAGTGCACCAATTTTGTGGATTTTGGAAAGATATAAAATTGTTTTAGAAATGAATTTTGAAAGAGATATAGCCTAGTTTGGAAAAGAGTTTTCTGTGATTTTTGTTTGTAGGCTAAGATACTATGGGTTGTACTGCTTGGACTAGGGGATGTAACCACATTTCAGATAGTCAGATGTGTCACCCAAGTTAAGGCTGGGAACCAAGAGATTGTAGGCAAGTGTTTGTCGGGTCTTGGAGGTATGAAACACTCTTGATTATTGTTCGCGAGACCGAGGATGAGGTCCATGGGTTTGAGGTGTCGATTGGACCTAAAGGTATGATACTCTAGTTATTTTTGGGCATTGAGACTCGAAGTACCGCAGGAGGCGAGGAGACGCTCCCATAGATTGGGTACTGTGTGGAGGACGCAAAGAGAGCATACCCTGTGGTGGTTGTAGATATCTCATTTTCACATTTCCTAGAGTTCACCTAGGATAGGAACCCTTGAGGTGTCCTATATCACATGTCTAAGGATTTATAACCTATTTTCCAGATTTTTCCATGGAATTTTTGAAGTATTTATGGATTTTTATTGTATCTTTATGGATTAATATAAAAGACAAGGGGTAAACTGTAAAAGACTAGGATGTTACCAGTGTGACAGGCAACAGAACTAGTTGCCACCTTAAGAGGCAACATGACTAGTTACCAACTTGAGAAGCAACAAGACTAGTTGCTACATTGACAGACTACGAGTCTCATCGCTGCATGTATAGGCAACAAGAATCTTGGACTTCATTCTCTAGATAATTTGTAATCTGGAGCTTTAATATAATATTTGCGATATTTATAAATGTTATCATGATTTTTCCCATAGTTATTATAATTTCTACAATTTTCCAACATTTAAATATCTATACATATCATATAAATCATTATAAATGCCAAATAATTCCAAACAATTCTAGAAATTTGGATGACTTGATAATTAAGATCACTTATCTTTACTTTTACCAAAAATGAAATCTTATGATAAGTCATCACATTTTAATATTATAGCTTATACCTAATTCATGATAATGCAAAAAAAAATAAAGATAAAATCCAAAATATCCAAATGATTACCAATCTATATTAAATCAAATACATCATTGATTTTAATTGAGTTTTCTTGTAATTATTAAAGATTTGATTTTCAAATCCAATTTACTTAACATTTTAAGTGGATTTTGAATTTGGAAATTAATTTAAAATATCCTCAATTACGAGTATGATTTTTCAAGATTGTTTCAATCAATATTTGATAATAGATTCGTAATAGATATTTTATGATCTTAATTTTCTGAAAAATACCTTTTTGGTAGCTCGACGCCTGTGGCATGAACGACTAGATGACGTGGTTGATATCTTTCCCTTTTGGTACTAATTCATTGCATGGAGCTGAAAATAGAATTTCTAAATCTGTCGCCTATCCAATTGGCGACTGGATTATTCTGTCGCCTTGTCAACCAGCGATGAGCTCCAAAGTGATATTTTTGCAATTTTCAGAGTTTTAGATCTTGGCCCTTGGATCTAGATCTTGTCCTTGACGAGATTTGGAGCTCCCATTCTCTATAAATAAACCCCCTAGGTCTTAACCCAAGTAGGGCACTTTTAAAATTCTGATAGGCACATTAAAATCTTGAGGAGCCACTTTACAAACCTTAGGAGAGAATTTTGAGAGAGAGAGAGAGAGAGAGCTTTTTAGCCCCTCCTCCAAGTCCATCTCCCAAATGATATCTTAGATCCCAATAATAATCTCTTGTCCAAGCTATAACGCGTCTCCAGAGCTCTGTTTGACTAGACTCCACCTTTTTCATCCACTCCAAAGCACATGAGGATGAAAGGGAATATTTTTTCTCTTATTGCATTTTCATTAATATCAATCCATTGCATGACATAATATAGCTCATGGCGTATGCATGCGGGGACAACCTCGGTCAGTATTAGATTCATTTGTTTATGTTATTTGTTGTTTCTTTTTATTTCATTTATTGTACTTAAAACTAATCTAGATCTACTTTTCATCTATTTTGATGGGAAGAATATACTAAATAGGCACAAGGACGCTTGTAACGCCCTGACCCCAAGAACGCTACCTAATCATAGTATCACAAGTAATTACAATAATTACGGCATTATCTCAAAAACTGTAACTAACTAAGGCTCACCTCCAAGAACAAGGTGCGGCTAGTGGCTCTAACACGGGCACAAGAACTGGACTACATTACCTACACCTGAAAACCAAACAAAACACGTGTGAGTGACATCCAAGTCACCCATTATGCACCCCACACAAAAAACCACGACAAAATAATGGAAAAAAATGAGCCTGGATTATTTACAAAACATGGTTTTCAAAAATCTATTCCAAAACATCATTTGTTTTTAAAACATTTGGAATCTCTATCCAAATCATGTCTTTTTCAAAAGCTCACATTTTCTTTTTCAATTTATGCATCTTTAAAACATTTTTATGCATATCAAGAAATCCACATTCTTGACCAGATCCAACCTAAAATACAAGGCCTTATAGGGCTCATAACAAAACCATATACATTAGCTAGCAACTAGTTAAAACATAATCCTCATTTGTCACTAGAATCTGAAGACAAGGCACAGGTTTAATTCTAGCTAAACCACACATCTTATTTCCACTTTTCTTATTAGTGTTACATTGATCAGAGGTAACCGGGCACGTAAGTAGTAGGTAAGGACACTATTTCTCCTACCTCCCTGCACTGTTGTGGTGAAGTTCCCCGTGTAGGAGGACACCGCCATAGCCAATAGGCCTCAATTTCATTTCATATGCACAGGGATACGACTTTTTATGACGTCCCATCGATGACCTGAACACTTAGGTTCATATACCCAGGCTAAGCCTACACCGTCTCAAACTCGATGACCACGGTCATATCTGACAATCGGTCTCATACTAATTGCCGACACCAAGCCCTCGTGGTCCTTCACTAGCAACCACGGTCGTGTCTAACAATTGGTTTCATTAGAGTCTCATACTCCTACCACATTGTTGACACCAACCCCTCATGGCTCCACAACACATTATCATTTCTTTTCAAAACTCTTGGGTTTTCTTTTAAAACCATTGCACATTCTCTTTTCTTTTCAGGGGATCATTCCCATGCAAACAGGACTCTCCATTTAGGTCCCAAGCTCAAAATCATATAAAACCATGCATGCATATTCATTATTGGGTCTCATGCCCAAAAAAACCACATTAAACCAAACATTTATCAATTTCCTTTTTCATTTCGAGGCTTCAGTCCTAAAACCATTTTCAAATTCATTTATTTGGATTCCATATTCCTCCATAATGATTATATAGGGAAAACATCATTATTACATGCCCATCATTCATTCAAAATCATCTATTTCCATTTTTCATGCATTCTTATTCATATGGCCTAAGGGTCTGGTTCGGCAAACCGAATCAGATCGATATACCGAACTGGGCATGAAACACCAAGATCGTTCGACCGAACATGGGATTCAGTCATCCGAAAATCCCTGTTTCAGTCAATTGAAATACCTTTGGTCGACTGAAATCCCTTGAAACAGAAGATCGGACATTTTTGGTCTATCAAATTAGGGCTCTGGTCAAAATCTGACAGCAAAATGGTATGTTGAACCCAATTCGGCATACCCAAATGCCTGATCTCAGAACACATCCCCTAATCCCTAACCATGTGTTCGTTAGAATTGGAACCTCCGATGGACCCATCAAACACACACCAAAAATTACACATTAAACATGGGGTGTAGAACTCCGAGTATACTTCAAAGTCCCTTAAGCCAATCGCAAATCCATTAAGCATGCTTTCCACAATAAAAATCATAAAGATATGAACCTCATTACATGGCTACTGTAGCATGTATCAAAAATTCAACCATAAGCCCAGGTAATTCACACAACCTAGTGTGATCTCTACATATTCTTCACATCATTCCTATCCTTCTTACTATTTTTCCATGATTTATCATGCATTTTACATCATTTTCATGCATTTAACTCATTTTCCTAAAATGAAGGAAAAGAAGGAAGGGAGGGGTCATGTACCTAGATCAGCAATTTAGTGACCTCCACCACCACGTGGTGCTCCTCCGGCAAGCCTCTGGCAGTCCCTGGCCACCAACAGTCGTGCACTCGGAGTTCCTCTCCTCTTGAGCACCGACCCCACCTCTCCCTCTCTCTCTCGCGCTTGCCACCGCCTGCGGTTACTCTAGCACCAATCGTGTCCTCAACGTCATCTCCTGCAGCCCTCTTAAACCACTCCACCCCGACTGCCTTCGCGAACCCCACTGGTCACCGCCCCACGAGGTCTGATAAGGAGGACATCAGATGAGACAGCTACCATGTAGGGAGCATGGGTTATGGAAAAGGAAAAAGGGGAAAAAGGAAGAAGATAGGCACACGAATTGGGAAACACTGTGCTCAGGCTGACCAAAATCCAACCAGAGTCCCTCACACATAGTCACAAAGCTAGAAACCACACAATTAGGGACCAATGGACTCGGCCACACAGAGGGAGAGACACACAATAATACCAAAATATCAAATTATCCATTAATAAACCATTTCAAATATTACAATTAATTACATGGTTTACAATTACTAGATAATTAGACCTAGATGTCACAACACTGCTGAGTAGCATCCTGCCGCCAACCTAGTGAACCGAAATCCCACACAACTACAACCACCATCTCCCGTAGGCGTCTTGTCAGCTAGCTTCAACAAAGGACAAGTGGTGATCACAAATGTCGTCGAAGTGAGTGGACACAACGACGATTATCATCAACCCCCTAATCCATATCCACAGTGGCCAGAGTAGGTAGTGCATGTGCCCTGTAGCTAGTAGCGTCCTGAGTGACAGGACAACCTTCCTAGGTGGAGTTGGAATTATGAGGCTTTTCCAGGTGGGAGGACTACAGGATGGATTCGCTCTTGTACAGGGTGACGGGTTCGTGGTAGTGCAATGCACCTTAGTGGTTGCTTGTGGCCAGAGTTAGTTGCCTGGCGCCAAGCATCATGACTCAGTTGTGGTTTGTAGTTTTGGTTAATGTGGCCTATGTTTGAGGTTTTGGCTGATATGGTTCGTGTTTTAGTGGTTGTGGCCAACTGGGTCTAGTTTTGATATATGGATGATTTTCCTATGAGCTTGTGACTTTAGAAGAGAATGGATAAAATGTTTTAAAATTATATTTGTGACGTTGGCCGGTAAGACCTAGTTCTTGAGGCTTGGTAGATTTGGTGAAAATGTTTTCAAAAGGATTTAAAATAGAAAAACTTGGTTTTGTTTTTTGAGGTTTTCGTAGTGTGTGTGTTGAGTGACTTTTTGGTCACTCATGGGTGGTTTTTGTGATTTTTAGGTTTTAGGTACAAACAGGCAACTTTTGCTGAGTCTAGTGCACATAGTCGGAGTCTCATAGCTGCACATCAAATTCTTAGTAGTTTATATGCTTTTAATTAGCCTTTAATTTCCTATAATTTAGTTTTAAATTATGTTGAAATTATTTAGGCTAATGTGTCTGTGTTGGTAGCGACTCAGGTCATTACAGATTTGGTATCAGAGCACCAGGTTCACTAGGTTGCACTATCCTAAAGTGTCTGGTTAGAAACACCATAAGTTTTGCATGCACGGTGTTGTCTACACTTGTTGATTTCCTCCATGTTTTCTTATTATTGTTTCTGACTATTGTGCAGGTATTTTACTCCTCTCCTCCTACAAGAGTAAGGCTGTGGTCGTAAGGGTAATGCCACTATCAAGGAAACCGAGCCTCGTAAAGGTGGTGGATGGAAGGCTATACGTGCCAAACTGGAGAGCTTGGTGCACAAAATCTCCCATGCCCTCAACAAGAGTAGTTCCAGTGATTCGTCGGGAGACCCGTCACTACAGCAACTGACTTAACTCTGTCCACCAACATTTCGAGGCAAGGGTGGTGTTGAGGAGAGTGAGTCCTAGCTAGAGAAGGTAATGATGATACTGGATAGAATGGCGTACCCAGAGGAGCATTGGGTGCGGCCGTGTGGCTGACTACTTACCTGTTGGAAGGTGAGGCAGATAAGTATTGGAAGTTAGTGAGGTAGCTGAAGTTCCCAGGCTCGACTACTATTAGTATATCAAGTGGAAGGATTTTGAGGTAGCCTTCTACGAGAAGGACTTCCCCTATTATGTGAAGGAGTAGTTTAGCTGAGATTTCTGGAACTTGGAGCAGGACAACATGTCTATGCTCGAGTATGAAGTTGCTTTTGCCCATTTGGAGCGCTTTTCTCCTACCTATCCCTCAGAGGAGGAGCAAGCGTAGAGGCTCCTAGATGACTTGAACCCAGGACTGTGACTGAAGGTGATGAGCTGCTGGTGCCAGAAGGTGGTGGATATGGTTGAAATTGCCATCCGCTTCTAAGAAGAATACAAAAAGTACAAGGTGGGTTGATCCCGAGGGAAGGGTAAGTCTTCCTTCATTTCCTAATTCTCTTTTCTCCAATATGCCAAGTCCTAGAAATTTGGGTAGTTCGGGGAAGAATAGGAAAGGGAAGTCTAGTGGTTTCTCTGTCGGCTGACATAGTTTTGCTAGTAGCAGTGGTGCCGATTTCAATCAGACAGGTTCCAGTACTGCTAGTGGTAATTGGTGTTTCTAGTGCAGTCAGGTGGGCCATTACACTAGTATTTGTCCTCATTTGTGGTAGGCTCTGGACTCAAGGGTGTGCTATAGCTGTTGGAAGCTGGGGCATATCTAGAAGTTTTGCCTAGATCCTCTCAAGAAGGCAGGAAACGCACCACAACAGCCAACAAAGGGACGAGTGTTCACTATTTCAGCCCCGGACGTAGGACCTTTAGGAGATGTGGTAGAGGGTAAGGATGAGTAGTGGTGTTGTATAATCCTTTATGTAATTCTTGTAATCTCTTTTGTAATCTGGACAACTATCTAATATGTAGATGTTGTTTTTGTTATTGTGCTTGGCCATTTAGGTTCCTTTCTTATAGTAGGCCGGATGGCCAAGATATTGTTTGACTCAAGGAGTTCTTTCTCCTACGTCTTTAAGTCTTTTGCAGGGAAAATGGAGGATAGACCAGCTAGGCTAGCCTTTCATCTCAATTTGGTGACGCTACTGAGAGAGCACAATTTAGCCTAGAAGTATCTGCAGTCTGTCGGCTTGACACTGAACGACAAAGAGTTTGATGCCAACCTCATAATTATGAACATGCAAGAGTACGATGTGATACTTGGCATGGACTGGTTGGCACAACAGTCCACCTTGATTGATTGTGCTCGAAGAAGGGTGTATTTTGGGTCTTCTAGAGATGGTACCTTCTTTGTGCAAGGTGTGTGTCAGGGTGAGCCTAAGTTTGTCATTTCGGCAATGAAGGCTTACAAGTTGCTGGCTAAGGATTGTGTGGGGTATCTAGCTAGTATAGTTACCTCCACTTCTTCTAAATTGGGTGTTCACAATATCTTTGTAGTTTGCAAATATCATGACGTGTTCCCTAACAATTTGCCTAGCATGCTACCATACAGGGAGGTCGAGTTCTCAATTGAGTTGGTTCTAGGGTCTAGTGCTATCTTGAAGCCTCCTTACTGTATGGCATCAGCGAAGTTGAGAGAGCTCAAGACCCAATTACAAGAGTTGTTGGACAAGGGTTTTATCAAGCCTAATGTTTCTCCATGGAGAGTACCTATCTTGTTCATCCGCTAGAAGGATGGTTCGCTTCAGTTATGTATCGACTACCGAATGCTAAATCAGATCACGATGAAGAACAAGTATCCCATGCCCCACATTGATGACCTGTTCAACCAGTTGCAGTTTGTTTCTATGTTTTCAAAGATTGATCTAAGGTCAGGGTATCACCAGCTGAGGATACAAGACTCAGACATTTATAAGACTACTATTTGGATGCCATACAGGCATTATGAGTTCACGGTTATGCCTTTCGACTTGACCAATGCGCCAGGTTCACTTATGGACTTGATGAATAGGATCATTAGTCCCTTTCTAGACCTATTTGTAGTGGTATTTGTGGATGATGTTTTAATCTATTCCCTAGATGTGGAGACTCATGCCTTACATTTGAGGGTAGTGTTAGACACTTTGAGGTGACATCAGTTGTATTGTAAGTTCTCCATGTGTGAGTTCTGGTTAAGTGAAGTCATGTTCCTCGGCCATTTGATTTCTGGAGAAGGCATCCGAGTGGACTTGATGAACAGGATCATTAGTCCTTTTCTAGACCTATTTGTAGTGGTGTTTGTGGATGATGTTTTGGTGTATTCCCTAGATGTGGAGACTCACGCCTTACATTTGAGGGTAGTGTTAGACACTCTAAGGCAACATCAATTGTATGCTAAGTTCTCCAAGTGTGAGTTCTGGTTAAGTGAAGTCATGTTCCTCGGCCATTTGATTTCAGGAGAAGGTATCTGAGTGGATCCTACTAAGGTAGAGACGGTGAGTAGTTGTGAGAGGCTGAAGACAGTGATGGAGATCCGAAGCTTCTTTGGTTTGGTAAGCTACTATAGGAGGTTCATCAAGGATTTCTTCTCCATAACCGTGCCTTTGACAGAGTTGACCAAGAAGGGAGTCCCGTTCTGCTAAGATCATAACTATGAAGTGAGCTTCAATGAGTTGATGGCTCGTCTGGTTTCTACTCCTGCTCGTCTAGTTTCTACTCCTGCATTGACTTTGCCATCTAGAAGTGGTGGCTTCATAGTGTATAGTGATGCCAGTGGTGTGGGGTTGGATTGTGTTCTAATGCAGCATGGCAATGTTATAGCCTATGCTTCTTGCCAACTAAAGGATCACGAGAAGAACTACCCTACCATGATCTAGAAATGGTTGTTGTAGTTTTGACGACACTATCTATATGGGGAATAGTTTGAGGTCTTCACCGATCATCAAAGTTTGAAGTATATCTTCACTCAAAGGAACCTCAACTTAAAGCAGCATCGGTTGGTGGAGTATTTGAAGAACTACGATTTTAGTCTATCCACCTTAGGAAGGCCAACCTGGTCGCCAATGCTCTAAGTCGGCGAACACACGTGATGGCGAGCCTGATGGTTAAGGAGTGGACCATGCTGGAGGATCTAGTGGGTTGTAGGGCTAGAAGACAAACTAGGGGAATGATTTGCACCTAGGTGGCCAACCTGTCTGTTCGCCCCAACCTGGTGGAGTTCATTATCGCCTGTCAATAGTTGGATCCTTTTGTTCAGGTTATCTTTAAGAAATTAAAGGCTGGTGGAGAGCCTCATTTCTCTATTGGGGCATATGGAGAGCTGAGATATGATTTACCTTTGTATGTACCCCAACATGAGGAGGCCAGGCAAAGATTACTAGATGAAGCTCATTGGTCCAAGTACACCATTCACCTAGGGAGTACGAAGATGTACCAAGATTTGAAGAGGAGCTTTTGGTGGCCTGACATTAAGAGAGATGTTGTCAACCACATGACGAGGTGCACAACCTGCCAATTGGTTAAAGCAGAGCAC
Organism: Posidonia australis; assembly: GCA_024699735.1. Lineage (NCBI taxonomy): Eukaryota > Viridiplantae > Streptophyta > Magnoliopsida > Alismatales > Posidoniaceae > Posidonia > Posidonia australis. The sequence continues at coordinate 2,111 of JAMKQA010021376.1, read as the reverse complement.
TGAGATCGAGAGGGACATTGTAGTTGTTGGACATTCCCGTGTGAAAATGGGAACACATCTCCATAGATTTTGTAACTAGTTTGTTGTGTACTCAGAGGAAGAACAACACAGTGTGGGTAATCATGGATCGGTTGACCAAGTCTGTGCATTTATTGGCAATTCGGGTGAATCTTATGATGCATCGATTGGCAGAGTTGTATGTGTCAGAAGTCGTTCGATTACCTGATGTTCCTGTGTCAAGTGTGTCTGATAAAGACACGAGGTTTACCTCAAGGTTTTGGAAGACTCTGCAGGAAGCTTTTTGGCACAGTGCTCAACTTCAGTACAGGATTTCATCATTAGTTGGATGGTCAGATAGAGAGGACCATTCAGACACTAGAGGATATGCTCAGAGCATGTGCCTTGGATTTGCAAGGAAGTTAGGAGAACCACTTGTCATTGATTGAATTTGCCTACAACAATAGTTATCACTTGAACATTGCGACGGCGTCGTACGAAGCATTGTATGTTAGGTCATGTAGATCGCCCATTTTCTGGAGCAAAGTGGGTGAATGTAAGTTGTTTGGTTCTGAGTTTGTGCAGCTCTATGCGGACAAGGTGAAGTTGATCCATAGCAGGCTAGTGGTTGCACAGAGTCTACAAAAGAGCTATGTCAATAGGAGGTGGAGATTGCTAGAGTTTCTAGTGGGAGACTATGTTTTCCTGAAAGTGTCACCGACCAAAGGCATGATGACGTTTGGGAAGTGTGGGAAGTTGAGTCCTTAGTATATTGGCCCATATCAAATCACATAGAGAATTTGTGAGGTTGCTTATAGGCTAGATCTGCCACCAGAGTTGTCATATGTGCACGACGTATTCCATGTCTCTAGGTTGAGGAAGTGTCTGGCTAACGTATCATAAGTGATTCCTATTCAGTTGGAGGTGCTCCAAGAGGATTTTTCCTTTCTAGAGGATGTCGTCTAGATCATTGATAGGAAAGAGCAAGTGTTATGGAACATGATGATTCCACTTGTTCTTGTGCGATGGCGGCATCATGGAGCCAAGGAGGCCACGTGGGAGCGTGAGGATGACATCCTAGCCCAGTATCCATATCTTTTCACCTACCAGTGATTTTAGAGGTGAAATTCTTTTATAAGATGGTTAGGATGTAACACCCGAAAATTCATTTTATTGTAAATATACTTTTTAATGAATTTTATGATGTGCAGGTGTTACTAGTGCAAGGCCATTTTGGTAATTCTATGGTTTTATGCTAGGGTCCCACTGTTTGGCCTATTCTAGGTCTTGTCTTTTTGTAGGCACTGTGCTTGTGCCACTGTGCACGTGTGGATGTGCAAGTGGTGTTGGGTTGCTAGTCTCATACCTTGAGGCTGGCAGTTGGCCGAGGACGTGTAGGTGTGTGTGCGTGCATGCATTTGGTGGTTGGATGCATGCGTATCTAACCCCTCCTATGCCTTTAAGAAGGGGTCGACGAGCGAAGACTTCTCCCGCACTCTTCTCCTCCTTCCTCCTCCCCCCGCCAACTTCCTCTCCCCTCTCCCTCCACCTTCCTGCTTCCTCTCTTTCCTACTTCTTCTCCTCCTTTCCCTACCTTGTGCACATGAGATTGAGTGAGAGAGACAGAGACAAAGAGTGAAAGAGAGAGGTGGAGGTGGTGCTGAGGTTCCGACTGATGAGCGGAGCTCTGGTCATCATCCCTGGGGTTGTGTGGAGCTTTAGTGAGGACGAGGATCACCAGAGAACCCTAGTTGGCCGAAGAGTCGCCAGAGGTCGTGTAAGGTACACACCTCACACTCTCTTGTAGAATGCATGAAAAATGTAGTAATTGTTTAGGATTACATGAAATCTAGGTGTATAATATGTTTATGAATTTATGGTGAATTTATGATAAATTATGAGACATGTATGGCCATTAATGGTGGTTGGTGGGCTGTGCACACTAGCCAACTCTAGAGGCAGATCCAATCTATAAGCCACCTCACCAACCCTCTTGGTAATCTTATACGGTCCGATATATCTAGGGCTCAACTTGCCTCTCCTACCGAACCGCATTACACCCTTGGTTGGTGACACCTTCAGGAAGACGAAGTCTCCCACCTCGAATTCCAGAG
>JAMKQA010021375.1:0-24752 GCA_024699735.1 Posidonia australis | reverse complement strand
TTGCTCTCATCTTTCTCTTGTATGTTATATTGATTGCTTGAGTAGTTAAGTTGTTTATACGTATAAAATAATCACCTTACATGCAATTTTTCATTCACCTGTAAAAACTGATATAAGTAATTAAAAAAGGGTTAATTCTCTTGAGGAGCTATTCGATCCTACAAAATGTGCATCCCTAGTCAAAATGAAGTTCTCTAGGGGCTAAAATGCAATTTACCTACTAATGTATGCAATGCAAATCAATTCAGCATAAAATCAGGGTAAAAATGCAATAAAATGTCTCAGAAATGATTCAGGAAGTTTCGAGGGCAAAATGGTCATTTTACCCCTAAAAATAGGCAATTAGAACAATTCTACAATGTAAAGGGAGTAAACTGCAAAAAACTAGCAAACAAAGTATTCCAGGAAGTTCTGAAGAAATTCAGGGTCAAAAATGTAATTTTCACTGAGATTAAAGCATGCAGAAGAAATTCAGTGAAAAAGGATGGTTAAAATGCAATTTACCCAAAAAAAATACTTCTGAAAAGTTTTTAAAAGAAGTTCAGGGAGTTCCATGCAATTTTCACATCAAAACAAGCTCTCTGGATGCTTTTTGTAAAACACAGGGGCTTATATGCAATTAAACCAGCAAAATTGTGCATTCTGAAACATTTTGAAAATTGTATGGGCTTATATGCAATTTTCACAATAAAATGAACTGTCAGAAACTTTCCAAGGAAATCCAGAGTCATCAATGCAATTAGTCTGAAGCAAAACACATTTTATAAACTCTGGAGGACTTTTATTAAAGTTTTAAACTCAGAAAACATTACTTTAAAAGTTCAGGGTAAGAAATGTAATATTTTCAGTTAAAACTTTATTCGAAACATTTTGGAAAAATGACAGATGGACCTAGATGCAAGAAAAGGACCTAAAAGTAATTCCAAAAGGACCTAAGTGCAATAAAAGTAAACACTTCTGGTTTTTATTAAACAAAACAAATGTTTTTATGTTTTTATTTAAAAGAAGAAGACGACGGCGTTGGCGACAGAGCTCCGCCGCCGGCGACCATCAAGGAAAGAAGATGAAGGCCTTCCCGTGGTCTGATCATAGATCAGATCCCACGGGAAGCAAAAAGGAGAGGAGAGGAACACATCCAACGGAGCAGATGGGAAATTCAAATGCCAGAACGACCTCCCCACCTAGCTTGCCGTTGGGCTGCTCCGGCGACGTTCCATAGGTGGCTGAAGGTGTTCGGGGAGACGGTGCTGCGATCTGGAACTTCTGGAAGGTGCGAGGAGGCATCGAGGCTACTCCGGAGCAGCGCAGAGGCTGGTGGAGCGAGGTGGTGGCCTGACCGTCGCCGCCGCAGCCTCCTCCGGCGAGCGGCGTTGCTACGGCGATCCAGTGGTCGTGGCGCAGTTCTGAGGACTCTGGGGTGCTTGCGGGACGCCATGGATGGTGTCTGGACCATCAGAGGGGCGCAGGAGACCAAGAGCGGACGCGGCGTCTCTAGATCCCGTCGTTTTCTCCAGCGATGGCGGGACCAGAGCAGGACTCCGGCGATCTTCACGTGAACTGCTGGGAGCGGCGGAGTGGCGCTTGGAGGAGCGGCAGAGCACGAGGAAGACGAGAGGAGGAGGAGTGGGAGCTCGGGGGTCCAGGAGACTTCCTGGATTGCCCCCCCCCACCTCAGTCGCCGGAGTTTGGCGACAGCGGGGCACGGCGGAGCGCCGCTGGCCAAGGGATCGCTCTGGATCCCTTGGAAACGGCCCAGGAAGAGAGAGGAAGGCCTGAAAGACCAGAATTCAGGAAATTAAGAGAAATTCAGTGTGTACCTGGCTACAGTTGCCTCGCTGGAGCTTTGAAATGATGGCCTTCCTCTTCCGCGACAGCTCTCGCTCTGGAATTCTCTCCTTCTCGCTCTCAACCCTCAGTTCTCTCGTGTGCTCCTCTCATCCAATTCTCACCCATCCTCTTCCTTTATAAGCAAGGAAACCAACGAACCCATCACTAACCTCCTAACAGAATGCTCGCCACTCCTGAAACAGAATCCTAACTACTGTCCCCTCCTTGCTCCCTTGGCTACCAACAAGATGAACGGCGATCCAATGGCTGGTTCGAGTGAAGTTAAGGAGAAAAAATGGGTTCAGTGGGTGTATGATGAAAAATGTAAAATTTTGATTATTGTGAGTAGGAAAAACTTAGGTAATTGAAGGGGAAAAAAATGAATATGGTATTGGGTTTAATTTTTGAAGAAGAGGAAGAAATAGGTTTGATTTTGGTGAAAATACAAATAGGAGCAAATGTGGGTTGAGCCATTGTGGACCTTTGTGGGCTTCATGGGCTTTTATGGGCCTATGTGGGCCCCCATGAGCCCATGTGGGTTTAGGTGGGCCCAAATGAACCAAATGGGCCCAATCAAGTTGAATGAGAGTTAAACGGGCCTAAATAGGTTTGATGGGCCAAAATGGGCTCAGATAGTGTTTAATGGGCCTAAGTGGGCCTTCATGGGCCCAATTGGGTCTCCATGAATTAAATGGCCTTGGTTAAGTCAGAGTTCAACCACCACATCCCCATCCTGCAAAATCAAAAAATTGGGGTGTCTACACATGCCAGCGACAATCTCGTACGTGGCGCGAAAGGCCAAATGTGTGAGGGTCAGCAAAGGTTACGGCAAAAGTGATAAAAAAACAACGATAAAATGCAGGAGTCGCCACCTAATCTACTTTAAAACGGGACACAAGGAAAACTATTTAAAACAATGAAACTATGCAACTGTGCATGATAACAAGTCAATGGAAAAGGTCATCATGAACCAAAAATTAGGTAAGGATCCCTATTACGCACGGGAAAGGTATTAGGCACACCCGTGCGCCCGAGAAATCAGTCTTTCATGGGTTTTTTCGTTCACTTTTGTGGCAATATTGGATTTACAGCCTGTTTCTGTACACCCAAGGGTGATATGCAATCCAATGCTATATGCAGGTTGTGTCTTATGCTAAACATGAGTAGGGGGACTATAGGGTGTGTCTTAATGCTATGAAAAGTCACTCAAGTTGTGGATCGAACATCGGTGCAAAGATATTGGACCGATATAACCATGGATCCATCAACATCGAGTGGCTAACATCCTTGCTTCGCTACATGCAAAATCTAGGCTATCTTGCATAGATGAGTATGAATTTGTGCAGGTGTTATCTTGATATATCCAAGAGAACACACAAAGAAAACCAAAGTCAAAATAAATGGAGAACCATGCTAAATAACATGCCAAAAAGCCACTATTGGTACACTGAAACAGGCAAGTGCACCTGTCTGGTGGGCCACTTCAGTGCTCCACTAATGTGTGCTACTAATATGTGCCACTGATATGTGTCAATGAAATGAGCACAGAAATTTCAGAATAGACTGTGACTGACTAGTGTACTATGCCTATATGAAACCTTGTAAATGTGCTAAAGACCATCTGAAAATTCATTCTAGATGTTAGAAAAGACCCTAAACACACATAGGTTCACCTCTCTTCCATAAAGCCACAAAAGAAGGGATAACCCATGACACCATGACATGGGTCTTGTGCTTAAGGACATGAAGCTTCACACAAGACCAAATATTCCTATCTTGATAAAAACCATGGAGTTACAGCTAATGGACAAAACTAGAACCAAAAATAAGTAAGAGGAATAACATGAATGCATACAACAAAGGAGGGGATGAACTCATCAAATCAGTCCTATTGCATCTAAAGTATCAATAAAACATGAATCCACCAGATTGCATATCTATGAGAATCAGTAAAAAGAAAGACAACAAAGGTAAGAATATATCTCATCCAGCATATGATCTACCAAGATAAACACAAGAATAAGACATGATAGACATAGTTGTATAAAAATCATGATCCATAAGAATATCATGCGCTATAAACATGGTCCAACAAATATGAAACCTAAGGTAACCCCATATGCTATAAACATGATCCTTGTGTAGAATTTCCCTAAAGTAACCCCATATTCATGAAATGAAACTTAGCTACAATAAGGGTTGAATGCTTACCTATTGTTGTGCTCTTGTTCTCTTCCACTAGTGGCTTTAAGATGACCTTGAGTGGCTGAATAAAACAAAGATCTCCCTTCCTCCCAAATGACCTCCAAGTGATGCAAAAGAAGGAACTTTGTGGAAGGTATGGGTGAGGAGTTTTTCCCTACACTAGGTGGGTGTTTTCTTGCTCAAAGGTAGGAATTTTTGGCTCTGGACAGAAGCTAGGTGGATGTTTGTGCTAAGGTGCAAAGGCTCCTCCTCTTTCTCTTTTTACAACCCTCACCCCTATGGCTACCAAGGGCTTATATAGAGAGAGCTTTGGAAGTTCTAAAGACTCAAGAAACCAAAGGACCCCCTAAGACCAAGAGAACGATCGTTATGCTGATTATGGTGGAAATTAATAGCAGATTATGGGTATAATAGCTGGAATTTCGTTAGGCAAATCATCAACCAGCGACCTAGGAATCGAGCTGGTGCACCACCTATGTGCGCCAACCAGGTGCGCCTGGAATGTGCGCTAAATTGGTGTGCCAAGTATGTGCTCTAGTCAGGTGTGAATGTTTAGTGCTCCAATAAGATGTGCCATACTAGTGTGCTATCCAAATGTACTGAAAAAGCGTGCCATTCAACTATGCCGGTTAAATGTGCCAAATAGGATGTTGGATTTACTTCTGGAGCCTAACCTATGGCTCTAGGTTGGTTTGATGCACTTAGAAGACTCTGGTTTTTTGGAAAAGCAAGATCTAAATTCATCGCCACTAGATCCATCAACAAGCCGCCTAAAATAATCGGGGTGTCTACAGGTTGAAGTTGCTTTCATCCTAGTTTTCAAAAGCAACATGGGTAACAATTCCAAAAGTCACTTGCTTCTGATAGAAGCAACTGTTGCAAGGCATGTTTGAAGCTGCTTATGGCTTATCCAATTACTCCTAAAATGTAGACACCAAAAGCTATCTAACAGCTATCCCAAATGCACCTTAAGAACTTTGAGAAATGAAGAGGAGAAGTAGAAAGTTTATGTGGACGAAGGAGGAGAATGAGATGCTATTTGTAGAAGTTTCAAAGCTCCAACAACTAGAAATAGACCTATTAGAAAGAATAAAATTGTTAATGAAGTTTTACATTAGCTAGAAATATAGCTATTAGAAATTGTCAAAACAAAATAAACATTCATTTTTAAGAAATGAATGTCTGTTTTTGGAAGTGAACGTCTATTTCTTTTTTATAGATGTTGAAATTAAAAAGTTTATAAAATCAGGAAAAAAAAGGATGTCTATTTTTTAGAAATAAACATTCATTTTTAGAAGTAGACATCTATTTTTGGAAACAGACGTTGACTTATTGTAACCATTATATTTTATAGTCGTTGAAATTTAAAAACTATATAGTCAAGAAAAAAACAAATGTCTAGTATACAAGAATGGAAGTCCGTTATTAGGTTAGGAAGCTTTACTAAAAAAAAGGAACATCCATTCCTTTAAAACCAAATAAATTAATTAATAATCTAAATCTCTAATACTCTCCATGATGTAAAAAGTTTGTTATACTACAAAGTAAACAATACACATTGTTAAATTAATATTGACACTATAAATACAAGAGACATAGAAACATATGTTTGAAATAATGAATAACATCTAACGGATTAACGGATTGAGTGACATGCTTAACCCATGACCCAACTCATTAGTGGTATGGGTTAACGGATTATGTGTCAATGGGTTCGATCGAGTCAAGATTTTCAACCCGAACCCTAAAATAACGGGTCAGGTCAAACAAGTAAATGGGTTTGACCTGATCCATTGACAACCTTTTTTAAAACAAGCATTTGCTAGTTTATATAGGACATCCTTTTTTTTAATATAGATGTCTAGTTTTTATTTTCCATAGTTAAAATGCACTATATATTAATTATTTTAAATTAAAAATTAATATTTATAATTAAAATTATATATTCTTATTTAGGGCCTATTTCAAACCTAAACCAAGTTGAGCCTAAATTAGGCCATAAAAATGGGCTTAGGTCAAGCAGTGTTTGTGCCCAAGTCTGGTTTGAGCCTACACCATGGTTTGTGAGATCGTAGGCCATGCCAAGTTGCACGCCCTAGGAGAAAGATCCCAGCCTTAACCCAACGCTTGGCCCTTTCAAGTTCAAGCCAAGCAAACCTAGGTATTATTCTAGGTTGGGTTTGCTCAATTTTTTTCAGGCCAAGCTTCAAGGTCTAAGTCTTGGAGTTAGGGCAATGCAAAAAGAGGTGGGAACTAAACTTTTCATGGAATCCATACATAGCACAATGTTGTGGCCTATCCTTGTAAGATTTGCTCTTATTAGTATCAGTGACCATATCGACACCTGATCGTGTAAGGTGCGAAAGCCACATGCACGAACTGATAAGGCCACAGTGAAATGGTAAATCCGAGGAAGGATCTCAACTCAAAAAATATCAAAGTAAAAGCAAAACAACAAAGGATAAAAAAGGGGAATCGCCACCTATTCTATTAAATGGGAAGATGAGGAAAACTAGATGCAAAAGAGGGAATATGCATGCAATAAAATGAATAAAATGCAAAGACGATGCTCCATGCCAATAGATGTGACAGAGGATGCGAGGAATCCATAAAAGAGGGTTCTTGCCTCATGTTCAATGGCCGATGGCCTTACACAGGCATTGAAGAATCCATCACTGACAAATGAAAGCAAACAGAGAAGCGATGCAAACCAGATCAAAACCGTTCGAAAACACATGACGAGGTAGCAATGCGGGGCACCAGGAAGAGAGGATTACGCTACAAGGATGCGTCCTTACCTGCGTTGATGTGTTGTTGTCTCTCCTGACATCGAAGACTTGTGGCAGACATCCACACTGGGTTACAACTGCTTGGCTACGACAGAGGATGCGAGGAAGCTAGTTGCTTGGCTATGCGGTGCTGTGCTCGTGCATGTTTGCTGTGGATTGGCTGTGCTGTGGTTGTGCTCAACTTGGGAGGCTTTGGAGGTGGAGGAGACTATTGTGCGATGGTTGCAGTGGTTATGGGGTGGCAAGCAGTATGAGATTGTGGTGGCCTACGATGGCTGGGTGCTTGGGCAAGGATGGGCGAGGGAGATGGATTGCCGAGTGTCTCTCATGTTGGCCATGGAGGTGATTTTATAAGAGGGGAGGCATGCTTGAAAAGCATTGATGTCTAACATAATTCAAAAGGGATGACTGATATTAAATGAAGAGGACTAGATGGGGATTATGATTTGGAAAAGAGGTACGATGGTCTTTGCATACCAAGGTACACGCTTAAATCCATGCGAGCCAATGAGAAGCAATAATCAGGTGTTCCATAAGTAAATGGACAACTCAATCCTTCAATTGTTGCTACTCACAAAGGGTGTAACGATGTAGTCGCTACACCTAATATTCATTACCCTAAATAAATTAAATATAAATAAATACTCAATTTACAAAATAATTAAAGACTAATTAAAGTATCTGTCTACCAAAAACCTGTAATGAATGACTAGATGACTCTGACTATATATGCACTAGTGCTAAACGCCGTTATTCGTCTACACTTGCAACTAAAACCACAGAAAGAACGTGTGAGTGACCAAAAAAATCACTCAGCACTCAACCCACGAAAAACCACACAAAATTGAAATAAAACCTTTGATTGGAATCAAATTAGACTTAAAATAGTATTTAAAACCATTTTATTTTATTTTGAAAAACACCAATAGTACCAAAACCATCAACACCAAGAAACTTGGACCCACTAGCCAAAACCTATAGAAACTACGACGCCACACAGGCGAGAAAACACCAAGCAACACAGGCACACCAAAAATACCTTGAGTCGTGTTGCTTAGTGCCAAGCAACCAACTCTGGCCATAAGCAGCCATCGAAGTATACTACATTGTCACGAACAAACCACCTAGTATGAAACTGGTTTGTCACAGTGTCCTTCCACCTAAAGGACCCTCCAAAGGCTAACCACATACTAGGAAAGCCTACTCACCCTAAACCTAGGCGAGCTATCTTCTCTAAGGGATGACACCAAAGACGGGGCACGTGCTCTTACTGGCCACACACCTGCAGGGTACGCCTTCTCGACATCCACACCACGATGTCTGGAGCAACCGTAGTGTCATACCCTTAGGTCTGGATGGCACCCTAAGTCTCAACATCTAGAGTAATCAGAGTGTCATACCTTTAGGTTCAGACAACACCCAAAGTAAATGGAGTGTTATACCTTCAGGTCCAGACAGCACCTCGACTTGCGGATCTCAGCATCGGTCTCATGAATGAAAATATAGGAGTATCACACCTCCAGGCTCCAATGAACACTTGCTTGTAGCCTCCTAGTCTCTTACTTCAACTTAGGTGACGTGCTTGACCACTCGAGAATGTCGTCACATTCCCTGGTTCCAGGCAACACGATCCTTCAATATCTTAGTCCACCACCAAAAATCATGGAAAACCCTTTTTCAAAACATTACCACATTTTTCTGAAAATCATTTTCAAAATCATGTATATATCACTAGAATATTTGTAAGTCCAAAACACCATTACTCTATAATCAAAACACCAAAATCCTAACCAGGAACCACCAAACTATGCCTAAACTAGCCAAAACATAGGTGGGACCCACGACACCAATACGCAGGGCTAACCCACACATGGAACCCACAGTCGATCCATGAAACCAAAGCCCAAGTAGTCAGTAACAGGGCACCCAAAAATCGCCCCAAATGGGAACATCCAACGGTCCCACCACACACAACCACAAAATCCACCAAAATAACCAAAACGAAGGCATCAAAGTACTCTACAATTAGGGACAAAAATCACTATGATCTGATGCTCGTAGCTCAAAATATAAAAATCCAAAGACAAATAGCACAAACAGGTGAACAGTAACAAGGCATCGAATAATCATGAAAAAATCCACCAAAAATCTCCTAAAATCATAAATCACTACCAAGCATCCCAAACATGCTAAACTACATATTCACAACATTTTCAGGAAAAATTGAAGAGAAAAGGTTGGGGTGTGCACCTCTTGGGCGATCATAGAGGAGATTCACCTGTTGGTGACCTAATTTACACCTCTGGCAAACACCACCTGTGACCATGCCAGTGGACAAGGACTCGCGAGTTTGGCATGAAAACCGAACTCGTGAACCGATAAGGTCACAACAAAGATGGTGAATCTGAGGAAGGATACTCGACTCGAAAACACCAAATAAAACAAAAGATGGATAATGAAAAAGAGAGTCGCTATCTAATCTTTTTAAAACTAAAAAGACGAGGAAAATCGGATGCATAAAAATGTGAGAAAAACGATGCAAATGAATGCAAATAGATGCTAAATGAATGTGTACGTGCTCTGTACCTAATGATGCAACACATTGGTCATGACAAGCCAAAGAAAGGGTAAGAACTTCTATTACACATGGGAAAGGTATTAGACACCCCCATATGCACGACAAGTCGGTCTTTCTTCGCTAATCACTCGCTTTGTGTGTCGCCAAATGTAAATGTACATATGCTTGCTAAGATGGATGAGTGCTTCATGCTATGCTGATGTGAATGAGATGGATGAGAGGAAAACCATGCAAACTATTGCTCAACAATGCTACATGAGCTCTAGACCAAGGCACCAAGGTGTTGGTCAAAAGAACACCAAGTAGTAAGCATCTTCGCTCTAAGAATGGATGCGGGATGCTGAAAAGCTCGAGAAAACCAAAGCGACGTAGGCAACGAGATAGAAGGCAACATACGTGAATCCGAAAATAAAATGGGAGTTGATGTCGGAAAACATGGAAAGCCAAGTGATGCAAGTCGAAACACATGGATTATGGTAAGATAGAAGGAAACATGCATGGAAATTGACGAAAAAATAGATCTAAATGTGTGATGGAGCTTAGTCAACTGTTTGCACTGTACTGGTCAAACCGCACTAGTTAGACACACTACCTACTCACACCACCTATATGCACCATCGGGATTCGGCAGAACAATTGTAGAACAGTCGATTTGTCCTTGCTCCTGATGCGAGAATGCTGATGCCTGATGTATGCAGGATGCATGAGAAGCAAGAGGGGAGTACAGGGATCATACCTGAGCACTCAGTTGGAGGTGAGGCCACCTAGAGTGCTCTACCCATCTACCTCATCAAAAACTAGGCACGACCGACAAGCTCCTTTGGACAATGCATGATTGCAAATGAACATGAATGTGCATTGCATTAGCCCTCCTTCATCCTCACCAGACCTCTCTAGAGTACGTGAGCTCGATTGGCCATCCAGGTGGCAAGGACTTGCAAGCAGACATCTAGGAAGGCTTGGTGAAGAGAGGGGAGGGTGATGATATGCCAGGATGGGTGCGAGGATGCACACTGGCCATAGGCTATCTCTGTGTCCATTGAAGCCATCACTGGCGGTAAGTGCGGCGTGGATGCATGGATGGGTGCATGACGAGCAAACACAAATAATTCACACAAGGAGTATGTTGAAAACACGATGCAAATGCAGAGAAAAGAAAGGAGATAAGCCACGAACAAAGTGGCCTACTTGCGATGTGTGTCTTCCCCGGCGATGGCGATGGCATCTTCCCCGGTGGATGGGGCACAGCAGTGTCGAAGGTGGCCAATGAGGTGTTACTGGAGGTTGTGTTAGGGTCAAGGAGTGCAAGGACAATTTCTCAGTAGTTCCAAGGCTTGGACAGTTAGATGGGATGATGGGTGCTCAATTGAGGCTCAACGGTATGCGACATCGCTGCTCGACAGGAGATGGAAATGTGGCTCGACTCAAGGGCTGAAGGTGATAGGGCTAACTTGAGGAGGGCTAATGGATGTAAAGGAAGCTATTTTTCTTGGCTCAGGGACCACGAGATGGTGTAGCATGTGGGATGGTCGGAGTTGGTTAGGATTGCTCGAGGACGCCTGGTAATGGTGGCTGGGTGTCTGGGGGCCTCAAAAGTCCAAAAGACCATGCATTGAATGCAAGGTGTGGTAGGTGCTATGAGTGTGTTGGTGGATGGTTGGAGAGATGAGTTTGCCAGCCGGACAGAGTGAATTGGTGGCCGAAGTTGGCTATGGTCGTCTGGGCTATGTTGGTGGGAATGCTCAAAGCCAAGAGATGCCAAGAGGAGGAGCTACGTGAGCTCAGGTTGGCTTTAAATAAAGGGTAGAAGGAGCATAAGTTGCTGGATTTTGAATAGAGACTAAGATGGGTGGTTTAGATATAATTAAGTGGGATTTGATTAGGCTTAGAATCAAGAAGAGTGGTATGATAGTCTAGAGATTCCAAGGATCTCCCTCAAATCCATGTCAACTAATGTGAGAAGGTGAATTGGTGGTACACCAAGTGAAAAGACCAAATCAACCATCAATCAAACAAGCACTAACCTAGGTGAGACGTGCCACCTACACGTGCCTCCTTTACGCTCCCCAAATATGCACCACTAATATGTGCCTGGGCCAAATCAAGGCTTGTGGTTGGATTCTAGGCTTGCTCCTTGATTACTGGGGCATTAAACAAGCTTAGGCTTGGTGTTTTGAGGTAAGTTAATGATGTTAGGCTGGATTGGAGGTTTCAGGGTTGATTTGGAGTAGTTTTGGGGTGTGAAAAGGACTTTGGTGTAGGAAAGTGCCTCGTTGCTGTTGATACACTCTTCTGAAGAAATCCGCCAACAAGTGGCTGCCAAAGTGGGATATCTACAGATACCCCGCCTTGAGCAAGATCGAGGGACGGATGGAACCGAGACCGATGCTCAAGGAAGCCGCAGAAAGTGGAGTTTGTTGTTGGCCTGAGCCACTTATTCTGTGGATGTACAGAAATTTGTGACTCATTGCCAAAATGCAAATCTAGATGCTAAAACAATGTGAGAAATGCGAGGATGACAACAAAGGTGGAAACACAAGTACTGAGATGCAAATACGATGCTGAAAACGCAAATATTGATGCAAGAAACAAGCGTAAATACGATGCTAAAACACAAATGCTAGTATTGATGATTCATGTAGATACTAAAATGCCGCTAGGATGAAAATGTGTGTGTGCCGAGTTCCACTGGGGATGTACACAACTCCACGCAATGCTAATGCAAATGTGTGTAATGCTAATGCAATAATGCGAATGCCAATGTGTTAAGAATCTGCTAGGGACATGCTGTTCTACATGATACTGATGCAGATGATACTACGATGAACTGATGTGTGATGATGCATGATGCGTGTGATGAATGTGTGCGATGTTAATGATGCATGCAGGATGACAAATTGATAACCGATCAGCTCACAAGTGGCACGAGAGGCTGTCACACCTATCAAAGAGGTGCCAGACAAGACTAGTGGTGCTTGCCGATCGTCAGGAAACTATGACAAGTTGACGGACTCATCACCGAATAATTTGGACTATCAGCTCAAAGAAAGGGGGCATGGCAAGTCAATCCAGCTTGCCAACCAGACATCGGACAATCTAACATTTGTTAGCCGACTTCGGACAGTTTAACGATTGTCAACAAGGTAATTTGGGCTACCAGCCCAATGAAAAGAGACAACACAACAAGATAACAGACTTGCTGACTAAGGGGAGACAAATGACGGATATTTCCCAAACAGATGACGATGTCACCCAGATAGTTTAGGATATCAGTCCAAAGAAAGACAGTGGGCATCAACAGATCCAAGAGTCTCTTGTCGAGCCAGTCAAAAGAATAAGACATTGGCAGACTCAGAAGCCTAACACCAAGGAAAGAAGGGATTATAATGGTGAACTAAGAAGTCCCACGCCAAGGAAAGATTGATGTCAACAGACTTAGAAGCTTCATTGAGGAAAGAGCGATATCGACAAACTCGGAAGCCATGTCGAGGAAAGACTGATATAGGTAGACTCTAAAGTCTCACAGCAAGGTAAAAGTGATATCAACGAACTCAGAAGCCTCATCGAGGAAAGAGCGATATCGGCGAACTTAGAAGCCACACCGAGGAAAGAGTGATATTAACAAACTCAAAAGTCACACCAAGGAAAGAGTAATATCAGCAGACTCAGAAACTACATCGAGGAAAGAGTGATACCAGTGGACTCAGAAGCCACACGGAGGAAAAAGTGATATTGGTGGACTCAAAAGTCTCACGTCAAGAAAAGAGTGATATTGGCGGACTCAGAAGTCTCACGCCAAGAAAAGAGTGATATTGGTGGATTCAGAAGTCTCACACCAAGAAAAGAGTGATATCAGCAAACTCAAAAGTCACACCAAGGAAAGAGTGATATTGGCAGACTCAAAAGTCTCATACCAAGAAAAGAGTGAAATTGGCAGACTCAGAAGTCTCATGCCAGGAAAAGAGTGATATTAACAGACTCAAAAGTCTCATGTTGAGCCAGAAGAGAGAATAAGATGATGTCAAAGGACAGTCGACTTACCCCTGGTATCAAAAGGATCATCACCATAAAGCAGTTGACATGTCCCTGGTATCGAGAGGATAACCACACTTGATCAAGAAGGGAGGATAGGTTGAGGAGATACCCAGACAAAAGATGCCCTTGGTATCGAGGCGAGCTACCACAAAAAAGTTAGAATGTAAGGGGGCCTAACCGATTGGTTTAGTGACGAGAGTTTTGTCAAGGAAATCTTGCTTGTGATTGCACCCTGGACCGTAGTTGTTGTGCAATTTGATGCAATTTGTAGAATCGATTGGAGGTTAGATGTTTGTGCCTGATGTTTTTGGGGACACTGGATAACTACGGCCTGCTGGATTGGAGATTGATACTCTACAATCAAGGATTTAGCTTATTGTAGTGGCCAACTATAGTTGTGACTTCTGCAAGCACTGCAGTCATAGTGATTGACACTTCTATAAAGAATATGCGTTGGTATTGCCATGATAGAAGTGTGATTCTGCTAAGGACTATCAGCACGGTCTCCGTTTCCCCACAGAGTAGCTAGGATGCCCCTAGTTGGAGACTCTCGTCCTGATGTTCTGCTCGATATGCAGTTGGTTTGTGCCTTATATGGTGCCTGATGCACAAGTCCTGACCAAAGAGCACCTGACATGCTCTTAGTGGACAGAAATGGATTCTTGATGTTGTTGTATTAGATTATGTAAGCTCAGACAGAGGGTAGATTGCAAGATACCAAGACAAAACAAATGCCCCTGGTATTGAGTCAAACTGTCGAACGATGCAGTGGTTAGGCTGTGACCGCAGGTCGCTCTAGAGTGCCAGAAGATGAAGCTGATGCTAAGTGAAGTAGCAGATAATGCTTGCTTGACAAAGGATGTGTTCTATTTTGCCGCTTGTCAAGCCATTGTGTTCTGACTACTTTATGTTGGGTTGTGCTATCGCTGGGCATTCCCGAGGTAGTGCTGGTGGAACCTGGCTGACTGTGGAAAGATTTCTACCAAGCTACTGGTTTTAAGGTTTGTGTGGTCTTTGCACTGACCAGTGCCCTTGTAGTATGTTCGCTCTGATCAGAAAGTAGCTGAAATGCCCTTAGTTGGAGACGCTCGAAGAGGTCCTGTAATGCGATTCAATATACAAGCGAAAAGGTTGCAGCAAGTAAGGTAATGACGATGATGGATTTTATTGTCGTATGGAGATATGTTGATGGATGATTAGAGGTGATTAGTGTTGTAGGAGCAAGTATAATGCTTTATTAATTAGATGGTGATTTTGTTGTTTTTTTTGTTGTGTTTGTTTATTTGTCTACCCTCAGTTAGACTGGAAAGCTTCATGCCTGTTGAAGGAGGTGAACGCCTTCGACTCAGTTGGTCCTACTGTCACGCTCTAAATTTTCCATAATAAATTTAAAAAAATTAAATTACAGGAAATTAAAAACTAAACAGAAAATATCAACTACTAGGAACCTGTGTGTGTGACTACAAGAGTCCAGACTATATGCACTATGCTAAACCCTCTACATGCTTGCACCTGCAACCTAAAATACAGGGAAAACATGAGTGACAAAAGTCACCCAGCATGCACCCCATAAAACGGCGGAAAACAAAAATATAATTAATTTTCCTTTAAATTCATTTCGCAATCATTTTCTCTGAAATCCTACAAAACCAGGCCCACATTGGCCAAAACAACAACTGGAGCTCTGTCAACCCAAAACCACAAACGAGGCCCTCAATGGCCAAAATCACACATAGTGAGTCAAGAAGCTCGACGTTAGACAACCAAACTCTAGCCACAAGTAGTCCACCGAGGAGCAACCACAGCGTTTGTAGGAGCCACGTCGTCCTGCGATTCTCCCTACCTGGAGAACCCTCACAAAGCCAACCCCTCCTTGGAAAGGCAGTCCTGTCTCTTAGAATGCTACCAGCTACAAACACGTATTCCACCTGCACTGGCCACCACAGGGAATGCCTCCTCACGACATCCTCCACACGGTGCTCAAGAGGGAGTGTCATACCTCCACACCCGACGACACCTGAGCCTCAGTGCTCACAGCGACAGTAGAAGTATCATACCTCTCCGTCATGCCACAAGACACCTCAACCCATGGACCACAACCTTAGCCTTGAGACGACAGTCAAGGAGTCTCATACCTCCAAGACCCGACGTCCCTCAACCTCAGGTATCTCGACCCCCGACATCAACCAGAGAGAAGCGTCCGACAACCTGAGAATGTCATCACATTCCCTGATCCCGATGACACGGTCCCACAGTGTCGCGACTCACATACAGAAAACTAGGAAAACCATTTTCCAAAACGGCCATCCATCTCTTTGAAACCATTTTCAAAATCATTTTATAACTTTGGAAACTCTTTCAAAACCTCAGCAAAATGGCACATCAAGTGTCCTAGGGGACCACCACTGACGGCCCACAATCCCATCTCACAGGGACAATACAAACTAATCCGGAAAGCCCTCAAAATCAGATTTTTATAAAAATCTCTGGGCCCTAATTCGACATGCCGAAAATAGATTCGATATAATGAATTTTCCTGGTTCGGTCGACAGAAGAGATTCGACAAACCGAATCAACTGGAAGACCAAAACTGACAAAAAAATCAGCATGCCGAAACGATTTGGTATACCAAAAATTACTGGTTTGGTATGTTGTTTCCACTACGGTATGCTGAATTCTACGATTCCAAAAAAAACCCAAAAGTCCACTTTTCAAAATGGGACCTATGGTTGGACCCCCAAAATAAATACCGAAAATCTCACATAAAACATAAGATATAGACCCTTGAGCCTACTTCAAATCCCAATAAACAAAATCAAAATCCATTCATCATGCATCAAGATATAAATTTGCAAAGACAAAAGAGTCAAAAGGATCCAAACCATAACCACCATCATAAATCACCATAAATACCACAATAAATTCACATAAAATCACAATAAATTCTTGAAATATAAATTTACCTAGATTTCATGCATTCCTATCATTTTCTACCAATTTCATGCTCTCTATACTTTAGTTGAAGGTGTTTACCTGCAACGAGCTCTCCAGCGATCCAAATCGATCTCCGACCAACTCCGACAACTCCAACCCTCGTTGAGGCTTCCTTAACCACACCAGCACACCACCGGAGTTTCGCGTGCTGCCATGAGCCGCTGCATACCACCACACACCACCACCGACCCTCAAGCACACCAACAGGGGAGAAGGAAGAAACTGGGGAGGAGATAGGGGGAGAGACGGGGGAGGAAGAGTGAGTGGGGGAGGGATGGAGTAAGTGGGATGGGCGAGTGGAGGGAGAGGGAGAAGAAAATGAGGGGAGGAGAGGAGAAGGAGATGGTGTGCTCGGGAAGGGGATTGGCGGAGTGGGAAAGAGGAGGAGAGGAAGGGTGAGCTGGTCGTGCATCGACACGGATGGGCTTATAAAGCCATGCAATGCAGTTGCTGGACACGTGCACATTTGCGCATCCTGACTACTCGCATCCCGCACGAGCACACCAAACCCATACAACCAACTCACTCCCACCAACCGGCCCACAAGCGTGGGCCTCACACAGACCCACACCTGGGCCCACAAGCACAGTGCCACAATGCACAGTGCCAACCACGCACAGGAACACTCAAACAAAAATCGGCCCACGAGGCCCAAGCCCAAAATCACCAAACCACACAAACGGACCTCGGAACAGTAACACCTGTCCAAACATAAATTCATTATAATGTAAATAAGTACAAAATGAATTTTATGGGTGTTACACCTACAGAGATTAGCAAGCTGTGGGTGGCTCTCGTGGGGGCAAGTGGTGGTGCTCAAGTTTTGTAGAGTGGTGTGATGGACCAGGCTCCATACCAAACTCTCTAGGGTCTTGCACCTGCTCTTTTGAGTTCATTGATATTTCTTTTGCTACCTCGTAGACACACAGCTTTGTTCTATCCCTGGCTTGAAGGTAATAGGCGCTTGACTAGAGGCTTTTGCTGCAAGAAAGGGGACTAGTCCTTTGAAAGTGTAGGCTTCCCAAACATGTGCTCTATCTCCTCTCCAAGATATGATAGGAATAGAGCTACGCTGTATGCCTTTTGCTCTTGGACTAACTACAGTCTTCACCTTCTGTCTTCTTTTTTATTTTATGCCCATGTAGATGTATTCTTCATTTCTTGCTCACTCGTTCAGTCATCCTAGCATTTTATCTCCCTCTTGGAGGTGCATGGCCCTTACAGACTTTGGACACTTCTCCTGGCCCTAATGGATGGTGGCTCCTTCGCTTGCTTGGTCATCTAAGTAGTGCCAACTAATGAAGGACAATCTGACCGATATAGGCAAGCTTTCCAATTTTCGTCAACAAGCAGATGATTATAATGCAAAGTATTTTTGTTGTTTTAGATTTTTCATTTTTTGAGTTTTGACTTTTTGAATTTTTTTATGTTTTTTCAGAATTTTGATTTTTTTTTTTATTTTGGTGCTTTTCTAATTTTGTTTTTTTGTATTTATGATTTTTTTTGATGCATGAGGATGATGATGTAGAAAAGGAAATAATAGAGAAAACAGAGGAAAAGGATACAGTGAAGGTCCCCATTGCTCGCTGCTCTACTGCTGATCGTGTGTAGAGAATTACTGTTTATTCTTACTACACGACTGCAACTATTGGGAAAGCTATAACTGTTAGGGCTGAATGATAACTACGATCGTTGTTGAGGTCTAGGTTATCCACACATGAAAGGTCAAATCGATGTATGGCAAACTAGCAAACCTTAGGCTAGGCCTCCTACGAAGGAACAGGAACAGGAACAAGAATGGCACACGTGAGTGTCACCGGACAGAGTTGGGAAACGACAGGAGAAGCATTGAAGATGATGAGATTGGAAGGATTCCCCTAGAAAGAGCTGGGAGAAAGGAAGAAGACTCCTGAAGTTCTAGCATCCTCGGAGCTTGTAGGCTCAAGCAAGGAGAGGGTGGCTACGCTAACGTGTGTGGGTGCTGGTGCAGGAACGGATGTTGCCTCTAGTGTGTTGATGACAATGGTCCCATTGTCGATCAAATCCCAAACAACGTTCCAGAGAGTGCAGCAACAATTCGTCAAGTGTTTGTTGGCTCGATGAAATTGGCAAAACTAGTTCACCTGATACCACCCTGGTAGAGGGTTTGGCAGTGGGCGAACCTCCAGTAGCTGTAGGAATGACACAACTTTCAGAAAGACGTCGTCCAACGACTCAGGCGAAGTGAGGTCGACTTCCTTGCGGCGTGGTCCAATCTTGCTAATTTTGGATCATTTTACCTTTTTTGATCCTCCCATGCCCCTATAAATAGAGAGGCACCCCCAATCTTTGAGGACATCTAGACATTATCTAGAAGAGGGGGAAATTATTGAGGGGGACACCGATACACATCTAGAAGTGGGGGAAACCATTAAGGGGGATAGAGATTCACAAAAAAACACATCCAAAAGAGTGGAATTATTAAGAGAGAGAAAGAGTAGAGAAATTCCGAGATAGAGCTTACGTCTTCTGCCAACCTCGGCCACGCCACATCATCATCTTGCATTTCATCCATAAAAAGGGGGTTTTCTTTTCTAGTGTTTTTTTCATATCGCATTTCATTTTATTGCATGTTGTAGTTAGGCATTACATTAGTTGCAACCGGGGGAATAAAATCCCTTAGGTAAGTATCTTCCCTCTTATTTCATATTAATTTTTAATTTGCTTTGAGACTTTTACTACACTGTATTAATCTGCATATTTTTTTTAAACTTTTGTTTTGCAAGGAAAAGAAGAGGAAGAAGGAGCTCACCAGTAAGGACACATTTAGGCAGCATTGGCATTATCCTAAGATAGCTGAACTCACAACATCCACATCTTCTCGAGCGTCTCAAGAGCTAGTAAAAGCAAATCGAAAGTAGCAATCACATCGACTTTAACATACATGAGTGGAGGACTCAGTTTTAAACCAAAGTGACACGAGCAAAGTGACGAAAGCTACGAAACGTGCACTTTCAAAAAATCCTGTATCCACAAACTGGGGATCACTATTTGATTGCTAAAAGTACTCCCATGCTAGGTGAGCTACCCCTCTTATTTCTTCTACTTTTTCCTTGAAATTTTATTTTTATTTCGCTGATTTTTGAGGTCGTGGTGAAATTCCTTATAGTGTTTTGAGGCACCATGATCTCTTGATTATTTGGTTTTTTTTATATGCTTAAATGCATGCAATCACCCCTTCTTTAGTTTTAATTCTCGAGAATAGGGGTGTTTTATTAAAAAAGGTCAATTTTTCCTTGAAAAATAACTGTCAATGTGTTAAAAGTCAGTTCCCGAATGTTCAACGTTGAACCCTACAATCTTAGCATTCAACGTTGAATGCCTAATGTTCAGCCTTCAACAACTCTGAACAGAAACTCCCTTGTTTTCAAATTTTCTTTTTATTTTCTTTTTGCAACTGGCCCAAAAACCAAGGTGTAAGGTAATCGACTTTGTTGTAGAGACCAGAACTTTTATTTTTTTTGGTGCTTTTCAAAAATCTAAATAAAAAAAATTAATGTTTTCTCTGTAACTTGCATGGCCCTTATTGGGAACTAATTTATTTGAGTCTTCTCTTGGGTTATACAGAATAACCATTAAATCCTGAGCACCTCTATTGCAAAGGACTTAAGAAAAGTGTTTTGTGTTGTCATTTACTTTCATAAGGGGCATTTTTCTCTCCCGTGATTCTTGTGGAAGTAAGTTAGAATCCCAAATTAAGAATTGTATCCTCCCTCCCCCTTCTATGGTTTGATGTAGTTGTGTGTTTGAACATGTAAGTGACACGATCAATTCTGAGTACACTAGGCTCTGCTTCTACGGGGAAGAGATCTAAGTGTACTTAGGCTCCACCAACGTCCCTCAAGATTTGAGGTAGGGGATAGTACCAAGGAAGAGGAATTTTTATCTCATTTGTGAAGAGTCATAGATTACCCAAAAGAAAGCCATACCTAATCCTCAGGCACCCAGAGAACCACATAGGTTTAAAACATAAATAATAAAGTGAAAACATAAATCAAATTTTTAAATGCTTGTTTGAAAGTGTTTCTGTGTAGTTCTCTGAACAGGAGTGTTTAACATTGGAATTGTTATGTCTTACGTTAGACACCTAAGCTTCAGTGTTTAACACATTGTCTGGATTTCTGTTGATTTTTGGCTTTTATTTGTGGTGAATGTTGCATGTCACAGAATAAATGCTTGAATAGGGACCACAAATGAGTCATTTGCAGTCTAATTTTTTTCCATAATTTTTTTTTCGTAGAAACTTGTACAAGGTTACTAAACTTTTTATAAGTTTTCTTGTTGAGAAGCTCTTGTAATCTTTTACTTTTATTGGTGAAGAAAAAGGAAGAAAAACAATAAAAAAAGAGAAAAAGAATAAAAGAAAAGACAGTAATAGAGCAAAAAAAGGATAGAAAAGATTAAAAAATGGGAAAAAAAAAGAGAAAGAGATCAATAAAGAGAGAGAAAAAAAGAAACTTCTTGAATTTCTTGGTTTCTATCAATATAGTCTTTAGAGTCTATAAATAGTTTGTAAAAGCATTGGGAATTGTTTCTATCAAGCAATTTCCCTCAAAAATAGAGGAAGGACATCTGGGTGCATTAAACGCTATATTTTATGGCATCCAACGTTGAACGTAGAATTGTTAGCGTCCAACACTGACTGATTGCCAACCAACTCATTCTCAATCAATTGATCTTTCTGTTATCCAAGATTGAGTCTATTTATTGTGTTGAAACGTGAGGAGGGTGTGCCAAGAGTCTGCAATGATTTATTAATAATATTGGACATTGTTTGCATTGACTAATTTAACATTTAAGAAGTGGAAGTTGATAGAGTTCTAAGACACCATCATTTGCAGCGTCTTACATTAGACGTAGTTCTGCATACGTCTTACATATTCTATTCTGAACTTAAGCCAGATCAAGAGAAAAGTTAAACCAAATGTTTAGATCCGAGAGCAGTCAATCAGACACAGTTAGTCTGTTCGAAGAGGAACCTATCTTGAAGCTATTCCATCCAACCACTGGAGAAGAACTGGATCCCGACTCAATCCAATATCAAGCCTTATGTCGCTTCATTTACAGTGACGCCAACCACCCCAACTCATCAAGGATGGCAAATCAACAAATGATGATCTCCATCATGGTCAACACCTCCCTAGTGAAGGACTACGAAAGCCTGTTGCAAACCACATCCCTGAAGGTCTATACTAGGGATAGCTTGGAAAAGCACCACTGAATACCCAACGCAGGGGCAGAGAAATGACCCAATTGGAGGACTCCGAACAAAGGCAAATCCTTTATTCTTTGAACAACTACAACAGTTGCCACATGACGAGTATAGAGAAAGAGTCAATCAAATATTCTCCAGTCAACCAAATTGGAATTTTCATTATTAGGTTCCTCATTGGCCGTATGTCAATCAATCTTCAACCTCTCAAGCTCAAGCCGGGCTCAATAATTTAGCAGAAATGAGGAAAATACTCAGTGCACTAGAAGTAGACACTCAACCTCCTCCTTCCTTTGACATGAGCAAATTTTCCTCATTCCATCTCCCTTCCAGCTTCAAGTACCTTAAGACTATGAAGTTTGATGGGATTACCAATCCATATAGCCACATCATTTGATTTCCAATGGAGTCAGCCCGACTTAGGACTTATCATACATCTCTTCTTTTATTCATTAAAAGGCAAACCCATTGAATGATTCTTGACCCTATCAAAAGAAGAACTCAGTAACTTTGGCAAGATCAGGGAATGCTTCTTAGCCAAGTATCAACACAAAATCGCATCGAAGTCAACTTTACAAGATTTAAGCAAAGAGAGCACGAAACCAAATGAAGAATGGGTCACTTTTGCAAATAGATGGTGAGAAATGGCCGCTAGATCAGCTTAGACATCCCAGAAAGGCAAGTTATCCAGACACTGATTACAAACACCACTGGACCGATGATAAGAAGACTTGTGAATGCATAATGTCCTTCCATAACTACACTCTACAAGGTGGCTGCTTCTGTGAAGGAAAATGTGCATGAATTCAAAAACGAAGAATTCCAAGAAGTAGAGGACAACACTGTACCAATGTATCATGTCCAAGCTGGGAAGCTAAAGTAGTGGGATCAGCCTCCTCAAATGCAAGACTATTAGCGAAATGGTAATGACAGGGGCAATCACCATTATGTAACTCCATGGAAGCAGTCGAAAGGATCAAGATGTGCAAGTTATCCTCCCCTCCCAGTCAAGTTGGCAAACATATCTGAAGAAATGATGGAAGCCCAAGGAATCAATCTCCCGCCTCAAAGACCTGAAGGAATAAACTACAACAGAAATAAATATTGCCTGTACCATAGAAGACATGGGCATAATTTTGAAGACTATTGGGTTTTCGGGGACATTGTCTATGATTTGTTCAAGGAAGGCAGAATTGAGTGGGATGCCTTAACTGAGAAAGTTAGAGGGCGCTATCAAGCATGAAGCCAACAGTCAGGTAGAAGCCTCTACTGATGGAGGTTACACTAGGAGCACCCCCTAACTCTTATAAATAAACTTTACTTTTCTTTCCTTGTTTTTCTTTTGTTTATGTATGAAAAATACGTAAATAAAAACATCCTCCTCCTTCATGAAGTAATATAAGTAAATAAAAGTGCAAACTTAATGAGAAGGAAGTCCTTCAACACAAGCATAGGAAATCAAGGTTGAATGGGACGGACCATACTTAGTGATTGAAACATATCTGGGCAATGCCTTTTATTTGGCCAGAGTGGATGGCACTAGACTCGAACATCCCTAGAATGCACTATACCCCAAGAGATACTACCCTTGACACGTATATTTAACCTATTCAGTACCCAAGCTTGTAAACCAGCTATCTCCTAAAAGCTTAGGAACCTAGTCCTTAGTCTCACCTCACAAACACTTTATGGGAAAAGAGATCAAGGGTCTGACACTAAGATATAAGCAAATTTTCAAGAGTTTCCCTTCCAGTCCATGAATAACAAGTCTACACACATTCATAAGTCGGACATGCTATCTTAGCGTAAAACTTAGTAAGTTGTGACTAGATAGATGTCCAAGGCCAAACCTAGAAGCACAAAAGGAGAGGAGTGCACCAAAATAAAAGGAGTGATTTGGTCCATCAATAATAAATATCTATTGACCGAACACTCAAAACTAGAGTGAGACTACTGATGCTTGGCAGGTGTGCTATCATAGCATAAATCTCAATGAGTAATGATGAGTAGGCACCTGCCAAAAGAAAAGAAGACAACAAAGAAGCTGTCCATTAACCAAAAAAGAGAGAAGGGAAAAAAACAGTAAAGAAGCTATCCAAAAGCAAAGGAAATGAATGAAAAGATGGCATCAAAGAAGTTGTCAAGAGTCAAAATAGAAAAAAAAAAAGGGAAGCGCAAAAGGATTCAACCATGGACTGGGGGATAAAAACTCCAAATCTCAACCAAAGTCTTAGGATAGGACACTACCTCCTTTCCTCACACCCTACACGATACATTTAGAGGCAAAGGGCAGGAACCTAGAACAACAGGTAGTTAATACCGAGGCAAACCTAAAGCATCTTCCGGTTTGGAAATGTACAAGGATTCCAATTAATAAGGTTTCCACCTATAAAATCATCTTTTCCCCAGCTTCATGGAAAATTTGCCTTCTCTCAGAACGGAAAAAAATACAAAAACCAAAGAAAGAAAACAAAAAAAACCCAAAAAAATAGAAAAAACCAAAAAACCCAAAATCTAAAACATAAAAATGGAAAAAATCTGAAAATCCAAAAACCCCAAAAAAAAGCAAAAAAGAAAAATCCAAAAAAATAGAAAACCCAAAAAAGAAGAGAGTAAAATCTACCCAACCAATACCACCTCATGAAACTGATAAAGTTTGGCCTATGATCAAAAAATCTAGGACAATTACAACCCCACGTCGTGTTTTGACCTTTCCCATTTGGATGGTCATCTTTAATTAGGCAAATAAAGCTAAAGCCAGGCTTATTATCCTCCACCTAAATTTATCTCAAACAATCCATGTCTATCACTATTTATCATTGTGACCGTGCGCGCCCGACCCGGAGAGGAGGAGGGGTAGGGAGGAGACCACAGCCATGCCAATGGATGGCGAAAGCGCAAGGATAAAAGAAAAGAAAATAGGAGTCGCCACCTAGTCTTTTAAGGGAAAGACGAGGAAAACCATAAAAAGATGGATGCATGCATGGGATGCAGATAAGAAGGCTGGATGTCTGCTAACCAGAGGATGGGTAAGGATTCCTGTTACGCACGAGGAAGGGGTTAGGCACCCTCG
>JAMKQA010021374.1:0-21981 GCA_024699735.1 Posidonia australis | reverse complement strand
AAATATACATGTAAGAGCAATCAACTTATCCTAAAAACAACACGAAAATTATCACTATCAGATCATACATCCAGTTCATTGCATGCTTTATTCAGTGCGTTATGTGGAACTTAAGTAAAGAGATGGGTAAGGGTTTTACCCTGCCTAAGATGTTCCCTCCTTGATGGCTCAAGATAAGACTTCCTTGTTGCTTTGGATCAGCTGGGAATGCTCTGAAGTGCGAGAATATCCTCTGGAAACGAGAGTAGGTTGCTGGGAGTAGGTGAGTGGCTTAACCAAGAGAGATGAGTTGCCAAGAGAGCCAAAAGGCTACTAATGGATGGCTTTTTATAGAATCTCAACAAGGTAACTCCAATGATATGCAAACAGCCTCGAAAACGAACAGCCTTGCGTAGATTCGCAAGGAATATCCGCAGGTAAGGGTAACAAGCATAGAAGATGGAAAGCCAGTAGCCAGCACCCTGAAAAGTGGTTGTGCGCTAGCTTGGGGTGCCAAGATGGTGCGTCAAAAAGGTGCTCCATCTTGGTGCTCTAGCTTAGTGCGCCACTGTGGTGCTCCTGCTGAATGCTCCAATCTAGTGCTCCACATTGGTGCTGTCCTCTAGCTGCCTGAATTGCTAATTGGGCCACGGGCTTGCTACAGGCTTGTGGTCAGTTTGTGCAATAGGGTTTAAAAGTGGTTAAGCTTGCTGCATCCAAAGCAACATCTTCAGAGAGTTTACCTATGAGCCACCTCAAAATCGGGGTGTTTAGAGATGCCCCTCCCTGAGCGAGGTCGAGGGACGGAGGGAACCGAGACCAATGCTCTAGGTTGACAAGATACCCCATTTTGAGGCTGTGGAGGAGTGATATTTGTTGTAGGCATTAGGTCACTTATCCGGTGGATGCATCGAAAGTCATGACTTGTTGCCAAATGCTAATGCAAAATGCGTGCGACTGCTGAGCTAAATGCTGGAAATGCGATGCCAATGCAAAAAAAACAAATGCACGAACCGATGCAAAGTTGATGCCAACATTAGAAACTCAAGAATGGGTGCTTGTAAGTGGATGCAATGCTGATGCTAACGCTGAAATGATATGGCAAAAATCAAAGGAATCCCACGCACAGATGAAACCACTGGCAGGAAAATGATAAGTTGTCGAACTCATCAACCAGATTATTGAGGTTATCAACCTGAGGAGGCGGGATATGACAAGTCAACCAAGTCTTGTCGACCTGGCCGCCAGACAGCTTGACGGTTGTCAACCGAGTAGTTGGGGATACCAGCCCAAAGAAAAGGGGCATGCCAAACATACTATTTGTCAAGCAAGAGAGAGGGGGCCCAATCCGCACGGACTTAGGGCAAGCAAAGGGATTTCACGCTTGCGAAAACCCAATAGAAAAGGACCTTGACTGCCCAGTCAAAAGGTCAAACAGTTGGATTTTGCACCTGTGAAAATCTAAGGAAAAGGATAAGGAAATAACCTTGATCGCCCAGTCGAAGGTCGACTTTGACTGCCCGGTCAGAAGCCAAAGAAAAGGATCTTGTGCCTGAGAGGAAAAAGGAAAAGAAATGACCTTGATCGCCCGATCAAAGGTCAACTCTGACCGCCCGGTCAGAAGCCAAGGAAAGGATAAGGAAATGACCTCGATCGCTCAGTCGAAGGTCGACTTTGACCGTCCGATCAGAAGCCAAAGAAAAGAATCTCGTGCCCGCGAGGAAAAAGGAAAAGAAATGACCTTGACCGCCCAATCAAAGGTCGACTCTGACTGCCCGGTCAAAAGACAAGGAAAAGCAACGGAAATGACCTTGATCGCCTAGTCAAAGGTCGACTCTGACCGCCTGGTCAGAAGCCAAGGAAAAGGATACAACCTTGATCGTCCGGTCAAAAGGTAAAATAGTTGGATTTTGCGCTCGCGAAAATCCAAGGAAAAGGATAAGGACCTTGACCGCTCGGTCAAAAGGTCAAAGAGCTGGATTTCACGTCCGCAAAAATCCAAGGAAAAGGAATGACCATGACCGCCCGGTCAAAAGGTCAAATAGCTGGATTTCGCGCTCGCGAAAATCCAAGGGGAAGGATATGATCATGACTACCCGGTCAAAAGGTCGAACAACTGGATTTCGCGCTCGCGAAAATCCAAGGGGAAGGATATGACCTTGACCCCCCGGTCAAAAGGTCGAACAGTTGGATTTCGTGCCAGCGAAAATCCAAAGAGAAGGATATGACCTTGACCGCCCGGTCAAAAGGTCGAACAACTAGATTTCGCCCCCGTGAAAATCCAAGGGAAAGGATATGACCTTGACTGCCCGGTCAAAAGGTCAAACAGTTGGATTTCGTGCCCACGAAAATCCAAGGGGAAGGATGTGACCTTGACCGCCCGTTCAAATGGTCGAACAGCTGGATTTTGCGCCCGCGAAAATCCAAGGAGAAGGATATGACCTTGACCACTTGGTCAAAAGGTCGAACAGCTGGATTTCGCACCTGCGAAAATCCAAGGGGAAGGATATGACCTTGACTGCCTAGTCAAAAGGACAAACAACTAGATTTCATACCCGCGAAAATCCAAGGAGAAGGATATGACCTTGACCGCCCGGTCAAAAGGTCAAATAGCTGGATTTCGCATCCGCAAAAACCCAAGGAAAAGGATAAGGACCTTGACCGCCCGGTCAAAAGGTCAAACAGTTGCATTTCGCACTCGCAAAAATCCAAGGAAAAGGACCTTGACCGCCTGGTCATAAGGTCAAGCAAAAGTATCTCGCGC
This sequence comes from Posidonia australis, assembly GCA_024699735.1. NCBI lineage: Eukaryota > Viridiplantae > Streptophyta > Magnoliopsida > Alismatales > Posidoniaceae > Posidonia > Posidonia australis. The sequence goes on along the minus strand of JAMKQA010021374.1, from coordinate 19,238 downwards.
CTGCGAAAATCCAAGCAAAGCAAAAGAAATGGCCTTGACCGCCCGGTCAAGAGCCAAGGAAAAGGATCTCGCGCCCGTAAAAATCCATGAAGGAAGGGTAGAAGGATCTCATCCGCCCGGAAGGAGAATCCGAAAAAACAAAAGGCGATAATCCCTAGATTGTCCCATAGGAAGGAAACTGGCTGCAATTGCGCTCCGGAGGGTAGAACTGTAACTATGCTTGCTGCTAGTGCTGGTGGCATTGTTTGAGAGGTTTTGCAAAAGAGTAGGGACCGACATGCAATTTCCCAAAACTTGAGGGCTTTATTGAAAATTTCCTGATATGACAACCTTCTGAGTGTTGTACTGCCACTATGCTATGAGATTTGATATTCTGCTGAATATTTGCAAGCTTCTGCCTCCTTCATAACTTCCCACATCCTTTGTGGACTATTCTGCAAATTTAAGGAATGTAGGGGGTTTTCTGCAAATTACCCCTCTGGTGAATTTTCACAGTCCATGTGCTGGCTTTTCTTGAAAATTTATATTTTGCTCTTGAAGTGCAAGTTGTGGAGGGTCAAAACGTAATTTTTGTGACCATTTTGCACTTTTGACCTTGGGAATGAAACTGCTTGCATTGCTAGTATATGATGGGGCTCACTGGGTAACTGCCATAACTACCAGCTAATATGCCATTCCTGGATATCCAGCCATGGTCACACCCAAGCATTGTTCTGATGTTCTGCAAACATGGTTTGGTGCATTAACTGCCGAGAATCGTGACCAACTGCAGGTTTGAAGCATATCATCCTCGTTGTTGAATATTGCCAAGGTTGAAGTGAAGTGGCACTTGTTATGTGCAGTGGCTAGATTTTGGAATCCCACTTTCCATGCATTTCGCCTTAAGCAGACAGAGCTTACTCTCGCCTTGGAAGAAGTCTGACGAACTTGCGGGCTATTGCCATGCATGCCACCAGCCAGTTTCATGTGCCGTGACAGCTATGCTTCTGTGTTGTGTCAACTGACAGGCTTATCCAGAAGTGCTTAAGAAGCCTCACCTGCATGCTCCAAAAGTAGTACTATCCCCATGATCTTCTTGACTTAGAAAAGGCAGCTGGCATGCCCCTAGTCAAAGACCTATTCCCAACCAAAGAGCAGTTAACATACCCCTGGCTGAAGATCCCTTTTTGCCAATATTCTGACCCAAATGGCAGCTAGCATGCCCCTGGTTGGAACGTGGGCAAACGCCTTGCAAAGTAATGCAAAATGCAAAAAGTGGTGTAATCGAAAATGTTGAATGCCAAATGACTTATGCAAGACTCATAAGATAGACACAAGCTTTATGCATGGTTTATGGAAGATATGCCCTCAGCACTGAGGAAGCCTTCATTGCCTGCTACAAGGAACTAGAATGTCCTCAACTCATTTGGTGCTACCTGGATCCCTGGGTTTATGGTGGCTCTCACTCAACCAATGGGCTTTCGGGATAAAATGGGCTCCATGCCAAACTCCTAGGGCCCTATACCTACTTTTTTCGATAATTCATTTTTCTTTTACTCCCTCAAAGGCATGCTGACCAACCCTATCCTTGCTTGGAGGTAATAAACACCTAGGCTATGGGGTGGCTGCTTTCTTCATTTTAACTTAAGGGGTGGCAAGTCCCTTTGCAAATGTATGGGTTTGGTAGGTATATGCTTCAACTCCTCTCCAAGTTGTGTGATAGGGATAGAGTCGTCTTGCATGCCTCTCTCATTGGAGCCGACTTCAATCTGCAACTTCTATCTTCTTATTTCTTTTGTGCTACGAAGTCTATGTTTGTTTGTTTTTTTTTTATTGCTCACACTCTCACTTTCATCTTAGCATTTTGTCTCCCTCGGAGGTATAGACCCCTTAGGATTTTGTACATTTCGCCCACTTTCCCAAAAATACTGGCTCCCTCACTCCCTAAGTCACACAAGTAGCAACACGTGAGGAGGATCAAAACTCTTCCTAAGCAAGTTGGCTTCCCGATTTTCCTCATCGGCCAATGGTTATGCTAATGTTCATATTATGATTACAATACAAAAAGAAAGTACAATGCACATGACACGACTTACGTGATGTTTGGATGTAATAAATAGAAAACATAAAGATGCATGGCCCTCAATGGAATGTTTTGCAAGGCTCGGGAGTGGCCGACGATCACTGGTAGTACTTTTCAGTTAGGAGACGCTGATGGGTGACGATCATCGATCCGGCGAAAACTTTGTCCAATTCTTGAAGCTTGGTCCTAGTGATTCAGGCTGTAGTGGTGAAACAACTGTTTCCCCTTTCTGATTCTGTCGTGCTCTGCTAAGTCCTCTGCGAGCACTTCCAATTGTTCTTGGGGCAAAATATTTGAATCTGTGTCATCTATCAGGCTCTTGAGTTTGCCTTCTGAACAAGCTCTTGTGCTGCTGCTGTCTGACGCACTGCCAACTGTTCTGACTCTGCCAGTACTGTACAACTCTAAAACTGCTTATATGTCTGCTCTGACTCTGAATGACCATTCTTTGGAAAAATTAAACAGCTTGAGGCTATGACCATTCTTTGAGGTCTTAGTTACTTGAGTGGTTAAGTCCGTAGGGATGTCTTCACATCTTGTGACCTAAAACCATTTGGTTTGAGATCTGCTGACCTAAAGCTCAATTTGGTAGCTTAGAATAAAGTTTAAGAAAGTAAGATACAAATGAATGAAATAAAATTGCTAAGGTGGTAAGATTGGACTTGAAAACTCATACTAAGGTCTATTTCACAAACACAACGTACATATGACTAGATTTTTAAGAAAATGATGTGAAAAATAAGACAAAGTCTCTATAATGATAAAATGAGAGTTATCAATAGAAGTTAAACTGGAGGATTAAGACACTAAGAAACTTGGGATCTTTTTAGTTGAGTAGGTTAATGTGGATACTTTAGATTTTTTTCCTTTTCTTTATTCCTTGACTTCTTTTCTTTTGAGATTTTCTAGGTAGATCCGCTGCAATCACTTACGAGACACCACTTGTCTACTAGTGCAACCTAGGAGTTTAAAGGTTTACTACACGTGCTAAGTGCAATTGCGATTCCTGCAAAAATGAGTTAAGATTTTCTTATTTTCCTTATGTTAGAGTTAGTTTTGTTCGAGGATTAGCAAAAGATAGGTCTAGGGGTATTTGATTAATGCATAATTCATACATATTTTATTCCCATATGTATTGATTAATGTATATAATAATGCTACTTGAGGTGTTTTATCTAAATTTTGCAAAAACTTGGGGACTTAGAAAGAATTTAAAAAAAAGAGAGGAAAAAGAATAAATGTGCTAGAAAAGAAAAGATTTTTACATGAAAAATTCTAGAGCTACGTTGAGAGGTCAAATGCACATTTTTCACGTGTGTTAATATTGAGAAAAAGATCATCTAATGAATCGACAAAGTCAGAGCTTATCTTGGCAAACGTGGAAGCCTACGAGACACCCGATTGCGCAATCGGTGCCTCCCAAGTGCCCGTAGAAGATAATTTTGAGCTAATCTTTGCTTGTTTACGATCTCTAGATGGAAATATCTTATATTTAATAGTAAAATTTAAAACTTATATTCGGATTTATCTTCGACATAAAGAAGTCCTTTTAAGTTTATAAAAGAACCTCTTACGTAGATCTATGAGAGTATCTTCCACCTACTAGATTAAGAATTTTTCTCTTTTATTATGAAAAAGCCTCAAGTATTTTTTCAGTTGTAATCTCAAGTTCTATTAATAAAATTAATTTTCTTTTTCAATTATGTCTTTTATTACAATTTTTTATTCAAATTTTTATTTTCTATTATCTCTATGTGTAACTAATTTCTAGATCTAGGGCTTAGATGAAATTCATGTAATTTTAGATGTTATAATTAAATTCTTCTTTGTTTTCTCATGCTTAAATGTTATGATTACTTAGGCTAGATGTATATTGCATGAATCTCCATTATGTCGATAAACTTTGATAGATTAATATTGATTATATCATTTTAATCTATGTTTAGTGAAGAATAATTTAGGATCATGTGTATAATCTTAGTTCTAAGTTTTATCATTCAATTTAGTTTGACTTGTGTGTTTTTATTCCTTGATTATCTATGTTTCATTACATATAAACTATACTTGTATAACGACCTGAGTTGTTACCACTAAATCCAATAGTTCAATTAAAAATAAATATAATTAAATGTCTAATTTTACATAATAATTAAAGGCTATCTAAAGGCATTTAGACTACCAGGAACATGTAGTATGTGGCTAGTGACCCTGACCAAATGCATTAGTGCTACACCACTAACCGTCTGCATCTGCAACTGAAAAACACCAAAAAACATGCGTAAGTAACTAGAAAGTCAACCAGCACACACTCTATGAAAAACCACGAGAAAATCAGGTAAAGCTAGTGATATAAAATCTTATCAGACTTTAAAATAATTTTCAAAACTATTTACATTCTTTTTAAAGCCACCAAGAAACCATCCATATAGCAAAAAAGGGCTTATCGGCCAAAACCTATGGTAAACTACACAGGAAACGAAAACCACATAATGAGTCGTGTTGCTCGGCGCCAAGCAATCAACTCTAGCCACAAGTAGATGACCAAGGGCCACCTTGATATTTGTACTACCATGGACAACCACCCTGTAGAGGAGTCTACTCGTCCCGACGTCCTACCACCTGTAGGGCCCTCAAAAGGTTAACCTCACACCTAGAAAGCCTACTTACCTTCTACCTTCGAGAGCTATCCCTCCACCTGAGAGACATACCACAGGATATGCCCTTTCAGCATCCTAACTCGGTGCTCGAGCCTTACTCTTAGGCTCTATCAGTATCCACCAACAACTTGACATCCTTAGCAACCAGGGTATCACACTCAACTATTCAAGAGTCTTATACCTTCCAAGTCTACTTCCAAGATACCACTAGGTACGGATGGTACTTGGGATCACGACACCTAGAGCAACTGGAGTCTTGAACCTTCAGGTTCAGATAACACTTTGACCCACGGACCTCAACCATCACTTCATGAGCGACAATCCAGGAGTTTCATACCTACAGGATCTGACGGACACTTGCCTACGGTCTCTTGGTCTTCGACCTTAACCTAAGTGACGTGCTTAACCACTCAACAATGTTATTACATCCTCTAGTCCAGACGATGTGACTCATCGATCTCTTGGTCCACCAAACCAAAAAAAATCACTAAAAAACCTTTTTAAAACACTAACACATTAACTTTGAAATCTATTTTCAAAACCGTCTATATACTACCAGGGCGTTCACAAAACTAAACATCATAACAGTAACTGAAATACCATAATCAAAGTACCAAATACCAATTTAGCATCTGGAATAGGGTCTGAAAATTGTGGAACCTACCCATGTGGCTTGTCCATAGGCTTAACCCACGATGGAAGTCCACGGGTCAACTTGAAATTTTAGAGCTTAGAGAATAGAGCTCTACGGGCACCCACTCTTCCTGAAGTTCTTGTTTTCTTCTACGTGACACCAAACTTGGCAAATAACATATTGAAATGTAGGAAATCAAACAAACAATTTAACGGTACTAAAATTATCAAATTCCATGCAGTATAACTCAAGAAATCACTGAAAAATGCCACAGATGAACAATATCAACCGTTTTTAAATTTTCAACATTAAGAATCACATACTCAACCAAAAATCACAAAATCACTTCCATCATGCTCAGAATCACACAAGCAACACAATCATATAACGTTTATAGGAAATAGAGTAAAGTTGTGGAGTGTGCACCTTGAAGATAGTGTACTGTAATTGTCTTATCTGGTACTGGCCACCTTCCCACGAACTTCGGGGCTCACCACGGTCACGCCGACAACGTCTCGAAGCCAGGCACACCTCGACACAGGCGTCGAACTACTCCGATAGTCACCTTTCTCTCTCTCTCTCTCTTTCTTTGTCTCTCTCTCTCTCTCTTGATAGAGAGAGAGAGAAAAACAGAGAAGGAGAAGAAGAAGAAAGGTCAAGGAAGAAGGAGAAACATAGAGAAGGAGAAGAAACACAGAGAAGGAGAAGAAGAAGAAAGGTTGAGGAAGAAGGACAATAAGAAGAAGAGAAGAGCTGGCATTGTGAGGAAGAGTGGGCTTGTGACTTATAGAGGAAGCAGTGGAGGTTGGCTTATGGAAGACATCTCATGCTCCTTTTATAGCCTCTTGCATGCAAGTCCCGACAACCTCTCTAGTCAACCACTCTATAAGGCCAAGCATTCCACTTATATGGCCAACCACTCCACCAAGCACACGACTACAACTAATCCATCACAGGTAAACAAGGAAACATCTTGGTTGACGTCTGAATTAACTGCTGAAAATCTGTAGTATAGGGCTACAAGGCCCACCTATGGTTCTAACCTGCGAGGCTAGCCCGTGGTACCAACTCACAAGGTAAGTTAAGTCAGTGACCCAAAACAGCAAACAAGGCCCAAACACCATGCACAAAGCCTACAAATAAAGACCACATGCCAGTAACACCTGTCCATAATTAAAATTCATTAATTTCTATTAATTACAAGTAAATGAATTTTAGGGTGTTACATCATACCCACCATACAAAAGTATTTTGTCCTCGAAATCACTGATAGGCGAAAAGGTACGACTATTGGACTAGGATTGTGTCCTCACATTCCCAAGTGGCCTCCTCAGCACTGTAATGCTACCATTTCACTAGAACAAGCGAAATCACTTTATTTCGTAGCACCTGTTCTTTTTGGTCAATAATCTGGACAACATCCTCCACAAAAGACAAATATTGTTGAAGTACCACCTACTAAACTGAAATCACGTGTGATACATCAACTATGCACTTCCTCATCATGGAGACATGGAAAACGTCATGGACTGATAACAACTTTGGTGGTAGGTCTAGCCAATATGTAACTTCACCAAACCTCTGCGTGATCTACTATGGGTCCATGTAGCAGGGACTCAATTTCCTATACTTTCTGAACTTAGTCACACCCTTGGTCGGTAACACTTTCAGAAACACATAATCCCCCACCATAAATTCTAATAGTCTCTACCTCTAGTTGGCGTAATTCTTTTGTCAACTTTGTGCAGTTAACAACCTCCTGTAAATCAAATCTACTATATCTGCATATTGCTACATGATTTCTTGTCCAAGAAGTTGTCATTTGTCTACTTCACTCCAGCAAATAGGGGATCTACATAGTCTATCATACAATGTCTCAAATGGCACCATCCCAATATTAGAATGGTAACTATTGTTGTAGGCGAACTCCACCAATGGTAGATGCTCTTCCCAATTCCTTTGTAGGTCAAGGCACATGTTCTCAACAAATCCTCCAACGTTTGGGACACAATAAAATCTCAAAGTGCTAAAATTAAGCATTGTGTCAAAAGCTTCCTGCAAGGTCCTCCAAAATCTCAAAGTGAACCTTATATCTCTATCGGACACGATGGACATTGGGACATCATGCAACCAGACAATTTCTGACACGTACAACTTTGTCAATTGTTGCATTGAAATCTTCACCTAGATGGCAAGCAAAATGCACATACTTAGTTAACCGATCCATGTTCACCCATACGGTATCGTTTTTTCTCCTGGTACGCGGTAACCCAGTTACGAAATCCATGGAAATGTGTTCCCATTTCCACACAAGGATGTCCAACAATTGTAAGGTTTCTCTAGGTTTCTAATGCTCAACTTTGACCAATTGGTAAGTCATGCATCTCGTCACGTGGTTAGTAATATCCTTCTTCATGTCAGGCCACTAGAAACTTCTCTTCAGGTCCTGATTTTTCCATGGAATTTTTGTGTTTTTTTTTTGTTTTTACTGCATCTCTGTGGAATAAGATAAAAGACAGGAAGTAATCTGTAAAATACTAGGATGTTACCATCATGACAGGCAACGAGTCTAGCCACCAGTTATAAAGACAATATATCTTGTCACCAGTATGAGAGGCGACTAGTTAATCAGGCGCCATAACAATAGGCGACACAAATCCTGGCATACTATCTCTAAATAATTTGTCATCTCAAGCCCTAACATGACATATGGGATATTTATAAACATTATCATTATTTTTCCCATAATTATTATAATTTCTATGATTTTCTAACATTTAAATATTTATGCATAACATTTAAATCATTATAAATGCTAAATAATTTCAGGAAATTCTAAAAATTTGGATGACTTGATAATTAAGATCACTTATGTTTATTTTTACCAAAAACGAGATTTTATGATAAGTTATCACATTTTAATGTTATAGCTTATATTTAATTCATGATAATGCAAAAAGATAAAAATAAAATCCAAAATATCCAAGTGATTGCCAATCTATGTTAAATCAAATACATCATTGATTTTAAATGAAATTTCTCATAATTATTAAATATTTGATTTTCAAATCCAATTTACTCTACATTTTAAGTGGATTTGAATTTGGAAATTAATTTAAAATATCTTCAATTACGAGTATGATTTTTCAGAATTGATTTAGTCAATATTTAATAATAGATTCGTAATGGATATTTTCTGATCTTAATTTTCTGAAAAATACCTATTTGGTAGCTTGACGTCATATGGACTAGCGACAGGCTTACGTGGCAGATTTCATTGCCTTTTGGATGTTGATTCACCACACAAAGCCAAATTAGAATCTTAAGGCTCGTCGCCTATCTAGGTGGCGACTTAAGGATTCTGTTGCCCGTCTCATAGGCAACAAGATTAGATCTTGATTTTCTGCCATTTTAAAATGCATTTGATCCTAGTCCTTGATTTATATCTCGTCTTTGATGAGATCTGGGCCCCTAAACTCTATAAATAGACCCCCTAGGTCTTCAACTCAAGGGGAGGTACTTCAAAATTTCTAAGGAGCTACTTTACAAATTCTTGGAGAGAATCTTGAGAGAAAGAGAGAGCCATAGCCCCCTCCTTCATGTCTAAGCCCCTTTCAAAGCTTAAGATCCACTAGAGATCTAGCCTCTTTCAAAGCCATAGTGCATCTCTAGAGCTCCGCTCGATCGACCCTTAACTCCTTCATCCACTCTAAAGTGTACAATGGTGAAAGGGAGTATTTTTTCTCTTATTGCATTTTCATTAACATAAATCCATTACATGACAAATTATAGCCCAAGACATATGTATACGGGGACAACCCCCGATTAGTATTAGATTCGTTTGTCCATGTTATTCTATGTTTCTTTTTATTTCATTTACTACACTTAAAAATAAACTAGATCTATTTTTCTGTTTGTTTTGAAGGGAAGATTGTTAGAAATATATTTTGTTTTGATGATTATACTTACACTAATGAATTTTTTGTATATTTTCATGGAAGAAAAATAAGGTTGAAGAGTTGTAATTACTTGAGTCATGTAAATCTTATGAGATATGTTGTAAATAAATATGTAAAGATATATTTAGCAAAATTGGTTGAAAAGTAAAAGAAGAACCATTTCGGCATACCGGAGAAAAATCGGTATACCAAATCAGGAAGAAACAGCACAAACAACGGCACTTCGAATCAAAGATGAAGAATCAAAAACGGCATGCCGGAGAAAAATCGGCATACCGAAGCAGGAAAAATCGGCACAAGCAGCGAAACTCCGAAAAAGATTGTGGAGATAAAGCTGAAGATAAAACGGCATACCGTACTAAAATGGTATATTGTATCAGGAGAATTCGACATATCGAAATAATTCCAGCATATCGAATTACCCGAGAGTTGTAGTTTGAAGACATGAATAGCATTCTGGAGGTCAAAACGGCATACCGATAGACTAGCCATTTATAACCGTTTTCTAATCATTAGACACAACTTTTGATGATCCTTTAGCTATAAATAGGACCCCTACAAGCTATGATAGGATACACATCACATCAACATACATGTAACCCTCGATTACTATGCTCAACTTTGTCCTACGTTCTCTTCACAAGCCAGTGTTGTAATCTTTATTTGAAAGCACTCTGTGAAAGAGAAGTCATCTGTTGTAAAGCTACAAGAGGAGGCTCTAGCTTCTCGAGGTACGAGAAGTAGGAGCAAGGATTGGATTGGTGGGATAGCCAATATAAGTAAGTGTTTTATTACTTTAGTATAAGGGAAAAATCTCTAAAGGGTCTTGAGAAGCGGACTAAGCTGGGGTTTTGGCCGAACTACTATAAATTGCATGTGTATTCAATTTCTCTCATCCCCTTCATGTGCATGAATTAGTCTTAACTTCAAATTTATATGATTGTGTAATAGTTGCTTGTTTACTTCATTAACACACTTCATTTTGTTTAACTTATAACTAAAATAGGGAAAGTAAATATTTAAAATTAAAATTCTCTATACACCCCCTCTAAAGAAGCCACTCGATTCTACAATTGGTATCACAGCGAGGTTTTCTAGAGTTAGATTAATTGTCTACTAGAATATATGGCATCTTTATCATTTAACAATAATATTATGGAGGGACAAAGCATTAATAGACCACCATTTTTTGATGGAATAAGTTATAGTTATTGGAAATGTAGGATGATTATATATCTGAAATCAATAAATTTTGAATTATAGGATGTAGTAATAAATGGCTTTACCTTGAGCTCCACATCCTTTAGAGAGTAGAGTAATGAAGAAAAACTCCTAGCACAATTAGATGCTAAAGGATTAAACATACTATTTTGTGTTGTTAGTAAAGAATAATTTAATAGGATCTCAAACTGCAAGAGTTCCCATGAAGCATGGCATATTTTAGAGGTAACACATGAAGTAACTAACCAAGTTAAAGAAACAAAAATAAACATGCTTGTTCACAAATTTGAACTATTTAAAATGAAAGATAATGAACCCATAAGTGAAATGTTCACCAGATTTAATGAAATAACTAATAACCTACAATCCCTTGGCAAGGATTATTTTCAAAGTGAATTAGTGAGGAAAATTCTTTGGTCTCTTACCCCTGAATGGGAAAAGAAGACCACTGCCATAGAAGAAGCTAAGGACTTATCAACATATTCCCTAAAAGGCTTCATAGGAAACTTGACTTCCTATGAGTTCCAACTAAAGGAAAAGGAAGAAATTGAAAACTCTAAGAAGAAGAATATAGCACTAAAAGTTACTTCAGATTCAGAAGAATCCAAAGATGAAGATGAAGACATTGTCCTATTAACAAGAAATTTTAAGAAATTCATTAAGAGAGGAAGATTTCAAAAGAAATTAAAGAAATATCAAGATAAAAATAAAGAAAAGGATGATCCACCCCTATGCTTTAAATGCAATAAACTAGGACATCTCAAAAGAGATTGTCCACTTTTAAGGATGAAGATTAATAAAAAGAATGAAAGACCCATCAAGAAGAAAGCCCTCCAAGCCACATGGGATGAGAGTGACTCATCTTATGATGAGGGCTCTGCCTCAGAAAATGAAAAAGCCAACATGTGCTTCATGGCACAGGCTAGTGAGATTAGTTCTTCCTTTAACATGGAAGACATCAACATAGAGGAACTCCTGGAGGCTTTTAACGAATTATATGAAAAATACAAGACTCTAAAAGTTAAAAATAGAAGTCAAAACCAAAACATAGAAAAACTTACAAATGAAAATGAGAAACTCAATAGTGAAGGTAAAATTTTGCTTGATGAAAATGATGAACGAAATCAGAAAAATATTGAACTAAACCAAGAAATCAACCATATGAAATATAACATAAAAAATCTAGAAAAAGATATTACAACATTAAAAATCAATAGCAATGACTTACTTAACACTTTAACCAAATTCACAAAAGGAAAAGAAAACCTAGATAAAATTCTTTCAAGTCAAAGACATTCATTGAACAAACATGGAATTGGATATTCAAAATTTAATGACATCTCTTATGAAAATGGATTTATAAGAGCAACTACAAACGAAAAATACATCTTTGTTGTAAGAAGGTAGTCAAAATGGGTTGACAACAATCAAACTAAAATAAACGGTATAAAAAGGAAACCAAAAATGAAGTGGGTACCTAAGACCTTGCTTGCATTCTATGATGTAGGAAAATCATGAACTCCAAGTGGATCTTAGACAGTGGATGTTCCTGCCATATGACAGGAGATCATATACTCTTATGTACATTGAGCACCAAAGAAGACGGAGACGTCATGTTTGGTGATGATGCAAAAGGGAGGATAGTGGGGATAGGAAATGTACGTAACTCTCATAATCCCTCTATTAAAAATGTTCTACTTATAAATGGTCTTAAACATAACCTGATTAGTATAAACTAATTGTGTGATATAGGGTATAAAGTAATGTCTAATAAACAAGAATGTACAATAATAGATACTAAAACTAACGAAATCATATTTATTGGAAAAAAGAAAAATAATGTTTATAAAATAAAATTTTCATATAAGTCTGATATGACTCTATCTTGCCTTGCGTCTTCAAATGACGAACATTGGTTATGGCTTAAAAGACTTGGCCATGCTAATATGGGTCAACTTTCAAAATTATCCAAAAGTGAACTTGTGATACGGCTGCCAAAAATTGATTTCAAAAAGGACAAATTATGTGATGCATGTCAATTTGGAAAACAAACCAAATCATCTTTCAAAATTAAAGACATGGTTTCTACTTCCAAACCATTGGAATTGATTCATATGGATTTGTTTGGGCCCAGTAGAACACTAAGTCTAGGTGGTAAAAGATATGTTTTTTTTTTATTATTGATGATTTTTCGCGCTTTACTTGGGTTATCTTCTTAGCAAACAAAAATGATGTTTTCATTGAATTTCAAAAGTTTTACAAGAGGGTTCAAAACGAAAAGGGGTTAAAAATCATTAAAATAAGAAGTGATCATGGAGGGAAGTTTGAAAACGACGAATTTGAAAGTTTTTGTGAAATGAATGGTTTTGAACATTACTTTTCTTCTCCAAGAACCCCTCAACAAAATGGAGTTGTAGAACGAAAAAATAGAACCCTTCAAGAAATGACTAGGACCATGCTTTATGAAAGAAATTTGCCAAAACATTTTTGGGCCGAAGCTGTAAATACTACTTGTTATATTTTAAACCGAGTTTTAATTCGACCGATTTTGAATAAAACCCCATTTAAACTTTGATTTTGCAAGACCCCTAGAATATCTTACTTTAAAATTTTTGGATGCAAGTACTTTATCTTAAACACTAAGGACAATTTAGATAAGTTTGATTCCAAAGCTGATGAGGGAATATTCCTTGGATATTCCTCTAGGGGCAAGGCTTATAGAGTTTATAATAAAAGAACATTAATAATGGAAGAATCAATGCATGTAAACTTTGAAGAAAATACTGAAACTAAAGCAATAAACATAGATAGTGATGATGATCAAGAGGAAAATGTAAACACATTAGAAAACCAAACTAAGGAATTAAAACTTAATGTCGAACAACCCAGTCATAAAGATTGGCAATACGTGTATGGGCATCCCAAGGAACTCATCATAAGTGAAGTGTTCAAAGGAATCCAAATGCGATCCAATCTTGATCATGGTTGTGCAACTTATGCCTTTTTATCATCCATTGAATCCAAAAATGTAACTGAAGCTTATGATGATGAATATTGGGTAAATGCCATGCATGAGTAGTTAAATCAATTTGAGAGAAACAATGTTTGGAAGTTGGTCCCAAAACTGAAAATCAACAAGTTATTGGAACGAAATGGATTTTTAGAAACAAATTAGATGAATCTGGGAATGTAGTTAGAAATAAGGTTAGGCTAGTAGCTCAAGGTTATAATCAGCAGGAAGGCATTGATTTTGATGAAACTTATGCTCCTGTAGCTAGATTAGAGTCTATTAAGATGTTGTTAGCATATGCTAGTCACCTAGGATTTAAGTTATTTCAAATGAATGTGAAAAATGCCTTTCTAAATGGATTTATTGAAGAAGAAGTGTATGTCAAACAACCCCCTGGCTTTGAAGATGAACTCAATCCAGATCATGTTTACAAATTAAACAAAGCACTTTATGGACTCAAGCAAGCACCTAGGGCTTGGTATGAAAGATTAAGGAAATTCTTGCTTGATCAAGAGTTTTCGATTGGTGCTATTGACTCTACCCTGTTCATAAAAAGGTTAGAAAATGACATTCTAATTATCCAAGTATATGTGGATGACATCATTTTGGATCAACAAATGAAAATCTATGCAAAGATTTTTCCATGATTATGCAAAAAAAATTTGAAATGAGTATTATCGGAGAACTGACATTCTTTCTAGGTTTACAAATAAAGCAAAATAACGAAGGAATATTTGTAAACCAAGAAAAATACACTAGAGAGTTATTGAAGAAATTTAGAATGGATCGTAACAAAATAGCTAGGACACCTATAAGCACATCCACTAAGTTAGACAAGGATGAGAATGGACAAAAGGTAGATCAAAAATTATATAGGAGGATGATTGGATCTCTTTTGTATTTAACAGTAAGTAGACCAGATATAATATTTAGTGTATCCTTGTGTGCAAGATTTCAAGCATCACTTATGGAATCACACTTGAAAGCTGTTAAATGAATTCTAAGATATCTTCAAAGGTCAATTGATTTTGGCTTATATTATCCTAGAAACACTAGTTTGGATCTTATAGGATATAGTGATGCTAATTATGCTGGATGTAGAACTGATAGAAAAAGTACCCGTGGAACTTGTCAATTTCTAGGACACTCTTTAGTCTCTTGGTTCAGCAAGAAACAAAATTGTGTTGCTCTCAACAACAGAGGTTGAATATATTGCAGTTGGTTGTTGTTGTGTCCAAATTCTATGGATGAAACAAACCCTAAGAGACTTTAATATAATTTTATCAACAACTCCAATTTTTTGTGAAAATACAAGTGCAATTAATTTATCTAAAAATCCAGTTCATCACTCTAGAACTAAACATATAGAAGTAAGACATCATTTCTTAAGAGACCATGCTCTTAAAAATAATATTAAGTTAGAATTTATTCCAACTAAGGAACAAATGGCAGATATCTTTACCAAACCTCTTGATGAACAGCAATTTATTAAAATTAGAAGAGATCTAGGTATTTGTAAACTATGACATGAAAATAATACACTTTGTGGTTTTTCGGAATACCGAAGGTATCTACCGAAAATTACTGGATCGGCATACCGAAACGGAATGGTATACCGATTTTTTGATAGGTTTCTTTGAACAGATTCTTCAGCATACCGAAAATATCCGGTATACCGAAATCCCCTGAGTCATTTTTTTGTCACACCGATGCATGTACCGAAGAATGTTCCGAAATCTCCTGTAACTGATTTCGGCATACCAATCATTTTTTCGGTATACCAAATTCGTCGCGAATCCTGTTTTAAACCCAAAACCTAGGGTTATTTTTCATTATTTTCAATATACGGCCAACCGATTCTCTCCGCCGACACCATTCCCTCTCCTTCCCATTTGCGAATCCCCTCACCTCTGGTCTCATACACCCTCTCCGATCCTTCCTCTCCCCTTCTCTACTGTTTTCTCACCCTTGTTAAGGATGGCCCCTAAGAAGATGCTTGCCTCTCGCAGAAAACAGAAACAATCGGAAGAAACACCGGGAGCTTCCAATAGCCACTCTCAGAAATAACCGTTCGTCGACAATGAGGCCGAGCAAGCTCACCGAGAAAGTTTTGCCAACAGAGAGGTACTCACTGGAATAAGAATAGTTTTCCATGAACTAGATTCCATTAAGCCTCTATTTGAGTTCCAGGGTTTAATTCCTTTTTTAAGTTCCATAGGTGATAGACTGTACTATCCTAACCTAGTGTCTCAATTTTATGCCAACATGACCTATTCTCACTCTCTAGCGCATTCTTACATTTGTGGGAATACCATAGATTTTGATGATGTTTTACTAGGTTAATTGTTTAAAATCCCATCTTCAAGGACTGACATCACCTTATCCATTTATGAGTTAGATTGGTCCTATTTTGAAATCAATAAAGCTATATCCTTGAACCCTAGGAGCACTTTCAAACCCAGTAAGATTAAGCAACTCACTAAGCAATCACGTATTATCGCCTATATTGTGGCCACCAATCTAGTCCAAAAGAAAGGCCACCAAGATGAGTTAAGCGAGCTTACTTGTAAGGCGGTCTATGCCATAGTCAAACAAATTCCAGTTAATTGGGGTCAAGTAATTTTTCACTGCATCACCTATGTCTAAACTAAGTTATTTTTTGGTCCTCCTCTAACTTATTTGTTTTAAAATTAAGATATTCCCCTTGATGATGAACCAAGCCTACCTGTTAAATCCAAGCCTTTAGGAACCCAAGCCGTGGCTAAGATGGAACAATCTATTGAGCTTCATAGTAAAATTAGAAATCTTCCTGAGGGTTCCTCTTCTGTACCACAAAGAACTCAAGCACAAGACGAAGATGCCAATTCTGACGAAGAAGCAAAAGAAGAATCCAGTATGTCTAAGAAATTGGATTCTCTCCAACAACAAATGTCCAAGATATATCTTCACCAAAAGTAAATGATGGACATCCAACTACAACAACAAAAGCAAATGATGGAACAACAAAAGCTGATCTCCGACTTGATGCTTCAACAAAATCAACAACATCAAGAATATATGGAAAGCATAAGGAAACTCAGTGATCGAGTTGAGGCGTATCATGACACCTTTCAAGACTATCATCAGGATATTCTTGAACACATCAATCCGCCTTCTCCTTAAATTAGTTGTTGTAGCATCATTAGCTGACATCTTTACATTTTGCGTTTGGACATCTTATGTAACTTATTTGGGTTATTAATGACTTTATCACTATTCTGATGTTTGTCTTGGTTATTTGATAATGATTCTATATATTGTTTATCACTCAAAGGGGGAGAGTTATTCATAACGTCTCATAACTTTTCGATTATGACAAAAAGTGGGAGAAATAAAATATAATATCGTACATATGAATATATCAATATGTTTAGGAAATTTATAAAAAATTCATAAAGGGAGCTTAGTTTAAGGGGGAGGTTAGTGAAAAATTTTATCCTATATGATTGGAACTCATATTTGATATTTTGATTTTGTCATCATCAAAATGGGGGTGATTGTTAGAAATATATTTTGTTTTGATGATTACACTTGGACTAATGAATTTTTTTGTATATTTTCATGGAAGAAAAATAAGGTTGAAGAGTTGTAATTACTTGAGTCATGTAAATCTTATGAAATATGTTGTAAATAAATATGTAAAGATATATTTAGCAAAATTGGTTGAAAAGTAAAAGAAGAACCATTTCGGCACACCGGAGAAAAATCGATATACCGAATCAAGAAGAAACAGCACAAACAATGGCACTCCAAATCAAAGATGAAGAATCAAAAACGGCATACCGAAGCAGGAAAAATAGGCACAAGCAACGAAACTCCGAAAAAGATTGTGGAGATAAAGCTGAAGATAAAACGGCATACTGTACTAAAACGGTATACCGTATCAGGAGAATTCGACATATCGAAATAATTCCAGCATACCGAATTACCCGAGAGTTGTAGTTTGAAGACATGAATAGCATTCTAGAGGTCAAAACGGCATACCGATAGACTAGCCATTTATAACCGTTTTCTAATCATTAGACACAACTTTTGATAATCCTTTAGCTATAAATAGGACCCCTACAAGCTATGATAGGATACACATCACATCAACATACATGTAACCCTCGATTACTATGCTCAACTTTGTCCTACGTTCTCTTCACAAGCCAGTGTTGTAATCTTTATTTGAAAGCGCTCTGTGAAAGAGAAGTCATCTGTTGTAAAGCTACAAGAGGAGGCTCTAGCTTCTCGAGGTACGAGAAGTGGAAGGAGCAAGGATTGTGTTGGTGGGATAGCCAACACAAGTAAGTGTGTTTTTACTTTAGTATAAGGAAAAAATCTCATGAGGGTCTTGATGAGTGGACTAGGCTGGTGTTTTGGTCGAACCACTATAAATTGCATGTGTATTCAATTTCTCTCATCCCCTTCATGTACATGAATTAGTCTTAACTTCAAATTTATATGATTGCGTAATAGTTGCTTGTTTACATCATTAACACACTTCATTTTGTTTAACTTATAACTAAAATAGGGAAAGTAAATATTTAAAATTACAATTCTCTATTCACCCTCCTCTAGAGAAGCCACTCGATTCTACAGAATACTACCCTTAAATACAAGGCATGAGTCTCCATATCTGGAGAGTAAACCAGAACATTGTCAACAAAGGTCACAACAAACTAGTCCAAAAAGTTCTAAATACTTTGTTCATTAGATCCATGAATGAGGCAAGAGCATTGGTTAAGCGGAAGGGCAAAACCGTAAACTCATAATGAGCATATCACGTTCGAAAAGCAGTCTTCTAGATGTCTAAGTCATAGGTCCTTAGCTGATGATATCCAAACCTTAGATAAATCTTTGAGAATACCGGAGCAGACTGCAACTGGTCGAACAGGTCATCAATGCAGGGCAAAGGGTACTTGTTCTTTACTATTATTTGATTCAACATCCAATAATCTATGCACAAATGGAGTGAACCATCCATTTTACGAACGAACAAGGCAAGCGCTCTCCACAGTGACATGCTTGGCCTGATGAAATCATTGTCTAGCAACTCTTGCAACTGTGACTTGAGTTCTCTTAATTCTATTGGCCCATGCGATATGGAGGCTTCAAAACCGCACCAGCTCCTGATACCAAATCAATCCAGAACTCTATCTCCTTGTGAGGTGACATGTCAGGCAACTCATTAGGAAAAACATCAGGATATTCACACACCATAGAAATATTATGAACTTTTAGCTCAATAGATGTGGAGGTAACTACACTGGCTAAATACCCCACACACCCCTTGGTTAATGACTTGTAAGCCTTCATTGCTGAAAAAACAAGCTTAGGCTCCCCTTAGTACACACCTAGCACAAAGAAGGAATCACCATCAACAAAACCGAAATACACCCTCCTACAAGTACAGGTGATCAAAGCAGATTGATGAGCTAGCCAGTCCACGCCGAGTATCACATCATACTCCTGCATGTCCATGATGATAAGACAGGCATCAAACTCCTTGCTGTTTAGCTATAGGTTGATAGTGTAGGATCAGATAGCTCCTCTAGAGGGGGGGTGAATAGAGAATTAACACTTTTTAATTTACTTAGATCGGTTTTTACAGATTAATGAAAAATAGCATACAAGGAGATTATTTAACACGTATAACTAAGCTTAACTACTC
>JAMKQA010021373.1:0-20260 GCA_024699735.1 Posidonia australis | reverse complement strand
GGGCGTTTCCATGGGATCCAGAGTGATCCCTTGGCCAATGGAGCTCCGCCGTGCCCCGCCGTCGCCGTTCTCCGGTGACAGAGGTGGGGGGGGGGGCAGGGGGCAATCCAGAGAGTCTCCTAGACCCTTGAGCCCTCTCTCCTCCTCCTCTGGTCATCCTCGAGCTTCTCCGCTCCTTAGATCACCGCTCCCGATAGCCCCGTACGAGATCGCTGGAGAATACGCCATTCCCGCCGTCGCCGGAGAAGACGATCGAAGCCAGAGAAGACGCCGCGCCTCCTACATCTCCGAGCCGCTCCGAGCCTTTAGAAACACACCACGACATGTCCCCAGCACTTCGTAGCATTTAGATCCACGCCACGAGCCCCTGGTCATCACAACGATGTAGCTTGTCGGAGAGGAAAGCATCGACGGTCGTCGGAGCACGCCTCCGCTCCATCCTCCCTCATTCTGCGCTAAGAGAAGTGTGGAAGCTCCTTAACGCTCCACGATGCCCCCACGACTGCAAGATCGCCGCGCCACAGCCTCAACAGCCCTCCTTCTTCCTCGACGCCGTCGCCGAAGCACCTCGACGGCGAGGTAGGTGGGAGGCCCGTTCCCACCGTTAGCTGCTCGATCCACTCCGATGGATCATCTCCCCTCACCTTCTTCTTGCCTCCCGTGAAGTCTGATCTAAGATCAGACCACAAGAAGGCCTTGTTTGCCCCCTCCGGAAGTTGTCGTCAGCGAGCTCCGTCGTCGGCGACCGTCGTTTCTTTTTTTTATTTAAAAAATAATTTAAAACATTTTATTTGAATAAAATACAGAAACATTGTTTTTCTTTCATTTAGGTCCTTCTAGCATTACTTTTAGGTCCTTTTATTACATATAGGTCCTACATTCATTTTTCTTAAATCTTTCGAATAAAGTTTTAACTGAAAATATTACATGTTTTACCCTAAACATTTAAAATAATGTTTTGTGAGTTTAAAACTTTAATAAAAGCCCTCTAGTTCTTTTAAAATGCTTTTTGCTATAGACAAATTGCATAGAGGCCCCTGAGCTTTCTCAAATTCTTTCTGGAAGTTCATTGTTTCTGTAGAAATTGCATAGAAGCCCTTGTATTCTTTAAAATGTTCCAGAATGCATGTTTTTGTTGCTTAATTTGCATTTAGACCCCTGTACTTTATTAAAACTTTCCAGAATGTTCATTTCTTTGGTTTATTTGCATTTAAACCCCTGAATTTGTTTTAAACTTCTTTGAAGCATGTTTTCTCTGGGTAAATTGCACTTTAACCCTCTATCTTTACTGAAATTCTTATGGATGCTTTATTCTGCAAGGCAAATTGCAATTTAGCCCCTGTGCTTCATTGATTTTACTCTGGTCGCCTATTTTCAGGGGTAAAATGACCATTTTGCCCCTAAAACTTCCTGGATCTTTTCTGAATCATTTTTTCTTGCATTTTTACCCTGAATTTCCATTGAATTGTTTTAAATGCATGTTTTAGTGGTAAAATTGCATTCTGACTCCTAGAGAACTTCATTTTAACTAGAGATGCACATTTGACCCTAGAATTCTTCATACTTGCATAGAATGTGTTTTCCTATGTATTTTTGATGACTTGGGCTTCAGAACTTCAGTTTTCCTCGGAATTTGGACTTTTTGCACAAGACCCCCTAGGGTTTTCATATTTGCATTCACACTTTCATTTTGCATGACTTTTCACATCTTTTTGCACGGATTTTCTCGTCATTTCTTGCTGGTCTTGTGCACGCTTTCCCAGCTTGATTCCAACTTGGTTTTCTCCCCTTTTTCCAGATTTCCTCTGTTTTCCGTGGTTTTCACTTGTTTTGGTTTTCCATCGCCCGAGGGCGTACAGTAAAAGGCTTGTCAAAGCCGACATTGTCCCGAAATGAGGATTATTTTCCCCTTTTTGATTTTATCGGATTTATCCTAATTTTCGCTGTTTTGCGAGACGCTTTCCGAGAATTTCACGATTTTCACAATTTTCCTCATCACCCAAGGGCGTACAGTAAAGCGGCATTCTCAATGCCTACATTTGTCCCTCGGATTAACTTTTTCACTTTATTTCACTTATTTACTTTGATTTGGCATGTTTTTAGTCATTTTCATGCATGAGTATATAGAATAAGGAAGCATACATTTAGTAGACCATTGACAGTAGGAAACCTAGAAAGACTGAGTTTTCTTGGGCGCATGGGGGTGCCTAACCCTTTCCCCATGCGTAACCAGAATCCTTACCCTTTCTCTGGCCTACATTTATTTGTGCATTGTCCATTAGGCACGGAGCACACACATGCATTTTGCATCTTATTTGCTTCTCGATTTTCTAGTGTTTTTTTGGTTTTCCTCGTCTTTCCATTAAAAGACTAGGTGGCGACTCCTTTCCTTATCCTTTTTTTCTTCCCTTGGTGTTTTCGGGTCTAGTCTCTTCCTCCGGATTCACCATTTTCGTCGTGACCATATCGGATCTCCTCGTGTGTTTCCGCACACTGAGTAGTAGGAGAGCCGCGCAAGGGTTCCACCGACATGGTCACAGGAACTGGCGACTCCGCTGGGGATAACCAGATTCTAGCTTTCGTTCTGGTTTCCTTACTTGTCTTTGATCTGTTTACATTATGCTTGTTTGCTTGTGATATTTGCTTGTACATATTGGACTGAACATACCTTTTTTGCTTTCTTTACACTATTGCTATGCCACCGCACATGCACATGACTTAATTCATGCTTTGTTTGTCGATACTTGCTTTTATTCACCTACTTGGGCACAACACAAGCACATGCCATGTTTACGCCTTTTGCTTGATTTTTCGGATGCCATAATTGTGTGTTTTTCCCTTCTTTTTTGAGTTTGCCAAGGTTAGGAGAGTAGAGACTTGTTCGCTTCCCTATCTGGTTAAAATAAAATACACAAATTTAGACGAACAATTAAATAAGGCGTAACTAGAGAAAAATGCTCACAAATCCCTCTGGTTAAAACATATAAACTCAGTTGAACAATTAATATGGACTAACTAGAGACGAATGCTCACAATCCCCTCTGGTTTAATAAAATGCAAGTAAAAGACACCAAAGCATATCGCATGTTGATCATATAGGGCATGCATCTTCTCCTCTCGGTCTACCTATAGTTTGCGAAGGACAATTCTGGCAACCCGTTCTATAGCTTTGGCGTAGAGCGTGTTGTTAGTTTGTCCCCCCATGTTCGGGGTCGTGTTGGTGCTAGTAGAGGGTACAGCTCCTTGCTACTGCAGGAGACGAGGCCACCAACACACCACTCGTTCACTGCCTACGCTTTGGCAAGGATTTAGAGCGGGGACCTTACTTTCTGACCAGAGTCGAAAAACCCAAACCCATGAGTGCGTCCCATATGGTTCGCTCCATGTGGGACGTGCATGGTGAGAGAGAGCATGTTAGTAGCATTCATGTGCATGTGTGCCATTCATGCCATCCTAACAAACAATTGCATAGCTAACTCTCTTTTTTTTCTTGTGTTGTCTTGTCTTCACTCTTTTTCACACACTCTCTCTTTTCTACTGATGCTTTAGGTTCTTTTCCTTTTGCCAGGATTTGAGTTCTTTGCGAGTTCCTAGGTCTGAGCCTGGGAGTTCCTTTCTGTGACCTCGTTCTTGAGGAATTGTTCTCGACTGTCTCTTCCTGAGCTATTCGTCGTTTTCGACGATAGCTCCTCGTAGGCGTCGTCCTTTTATTTGCAATCGCAGCCCTGTCCTCACCCGTTCGCGGTCCATCATGGCCCAACGAGCTTCTGAGATCTCTGCATCAGCTACTTTGGAGGGATTCCTGTTTCTACCCGTCCTCCCTCCTTTGCCCTGTCATCACTTCTTCCTTCATCGCTCCATGGCGGCTTCGTCAGATTCGTCACCTATCTAGGGGGCGACTAAATGATCCAATCGCCAGATCAATAGGCGACAAGATATAAAAAGTGATTTCTTACCATCTTAACGAGTTTGATTCTTGTCATTGATCTTTTACTCGTCATTGACAAGATCTAGAGCCCCCAAACTCTATAAATAGACTCTCTAGGTCATCAGTTTAAAGGGAAGGCACATTCTAATCCTTAGCAGCCAGTTCAAAACCCCAAAGAGAGAGGCACTGTGAGAGAGGGAGAGAGCTAGAGCCCTACTCTGTCTTAGTCCCTCATGACATCATAGATCCCAGAGATCATAACATGTCCAAGCCAAAATGCGTTTTCGGAGTTATGTCAAGCCTTCACTTCCTCCATCCACTCCACAGCGTACGAGGATGAAAGGAGTTTCTTTCAATTTTTTGTATTTTTATTTATATAATCCATTGCATGACATAATATAACCCATGACATATACATGCGAGAACAACCTCCGGTCAGTATTTTATTTCATTTATTCATGTTATTCGTTGTTTATCTCTGCATTATTTACTACACCTAGATCTAATCCTGATTTCTGTTTTCTTTGTTGTTTATTTTGAAGGAAAGGAAGATTACAAAGCATGAGGATGCTGCTGAATGGCATCTTGCAATCGATTTAATGAATCAAAAACCTACACAACCACATCAACCGTAAATCTTCCGTAAAGTACCTTGTCAACCAACGAAAGCAAATCGGCAAGTGTTGATCACAAAAGGGCGTCAAAGTGGATGGACATGACGACAATCCTTATCAACCCTCCCCCTCCCAAATCCACATCCACAGATTTCTAGCGATCACAATGGGACCGCTTTGAGCTAACCCTCCGTGCAAAATAAGTTTCCCTTCCATTTTGTTCATTTCCATTTATATTCATAGATTCAAGTGCAGTTTTTGGTTTGAAGCCTATGCACTTAAGATTTCACGATGCCTAGACCCTTATTTGAGTTATTTTATTAATGATAACAGTCCTGAGCGTTACGTCTCCTATCAGAGAGGCACCGAGACTCGTCACAACATATGAGGCGACTACTTCTAGTGCCTTGTCTATAGGTGACGTAAACTAATCACGGCCATTTTACTATAGATCGTCTGTATTTTTACTTGTTTATAGATCGTCTGTATTTTTACTTGTTTGCACTATTTCTTTTTCGAAGATCTACAGTAGCCTGTAATAAAAGAATAATATCTTGTCTGCTGTCTTCTTTTAGTTTTTTAATGGCTTTTAGGTTTGTTTTCTGTCCACCAATAGGGTGGAAACTATTCGTTTTATAATAAAGTTAAAGTTCCTTAAGTAAAATATCTTTCTAATTAAGAGCAATCGAACCAATTGAATCGGGCTAACGTAGGTTGCTCTCCCATGCTTTGTTTGGTTATGATTTCTAGATTGATAGCTTAAGGTGTCCTAGGGGCATATTTCTGACTCCATCTCTCTCCTTGAGTCAGTAATATGCCCTAGTAGATACTTGATACTTTATTGTTCTCTGTTTATTTGTTGTTTTGTGGTTGGTTGGGATCAACCTTAAGGACAGAATCCTAAGTTGTGGACTCCTCTTTAGAGAAACAAATCCACAGCCTAGGCCTCCTTTGTAGACCTCCTAAAGGTCAAAGGGTGGTATCACAAAAGTAAAAAACCTACTATGTAACCTTAGAACCCAGAAGAAAGGCCTTAACCCCTGTCCATAGGAACCTAGCAAGTTGAGAGAACGCATGTGTAGATATCCCATTTCGCATTTCCCAGAGTTCACTTAGGATAGGAATCCTTGAGGTGCCCCAGATCACATGGCTAAGGAGCACTAACCTTTTTCCAGATTTTCTCATGGAATTTCTGAAGTGTTTTGGCTTTCTAATGTATCTCTGTGGATTAAGATAAAAGATAAGGAGAAAAATGCAAAAAGACCAGGAAGTTGCCACTTTAAGAGGCGACAAGACTAGTTACCACATTAAAAGGTGACATGACTAGTTGCTACATTGAGAAACAATAAATCTAGTTGCCACGTTGAGAGACAACGAGTCTCGTCGCCACATAGATAGGTGATTGAAATTCTTGCACACACTCTCTAAATAATTTGTCATCCTGAGCTTTAATATCATATATGTGATATTTATCATTATTATTATGATTTTTCTCATAATTATTATAATTTCTATAATTTTTCAACTTTTAAATAATATGTGCTTATCATATAAATCATTATAAATGCTAAATAATTCAAGAAAATTATTGAAATTTGGATGACTTGATAATTAAGATCACTTATCTTTATTTTTTCCAAAATTAAGATTTTATGATAAGTTATCACATTTTAATGTTATAGCTTATATTTAATTCATAATAATAAAATCCAAAATATACAATTGAATGCCATTCTATTTTAAATCAAATACATCATTTATTTTAATTGAGTTTTCTCGTAATTATTAAAGATTTGATTTTCAAATCCAGTTTACTAAACTTTTTAAGTGGATTTTGAATTTGAAAATTAATTTAAATTATCTTCAATTACGAGTATGATTTTTCAGATTTGATTTGATCAATATTTGATAATAGATTTGTAATGGATATTTTCTGATTTTAACTTTTAGCAAAAATTCCTTTTTAGTTACTCGACGCCACATGCATAGGCGACTAGCTTACGTGGCAAATTTTGTGCCAACTAGCTATTGATTCATCGCGTGCGTGGAATCTTGGGTCGATCACCTCATTGCCTATCTGAGCAGTGACTGAATGATTCTGTCGCCTGTTCAATAGGTGATTAGATCTAAAAAGGATTTTTTGCCATATTTTACGAGATTAATCCTAGTCCTTGATCTATATTTCGTCTATGACGAGATTTGGAGCTTCGAAACTCTATAAATAGACCCCCTTGGTCTTCAACCTGGGGGGAGGCACATTAAAATCTTAAGGAGCCACTTTGCAAACCCTAGGAGAGAGTCTTGAGAGAGAGAGTGAGCTTCCAACCGCTCCTCCATGTTCAAATCTCTAGAAGCTCAAATCCACTAGAGATCTAGACCCTTTCGACAGCCAAAGCGCACCTCCAGAGCTCTGTAAACCGGCCTCTACTTCCTCCAACCCCCACCTCAAGGCATCAGGGGTGAATGGTGTATTTTCTCTAATTTATTTCATATAAACATTGCATATATATTTGCTCATGGCATATGTATGTAAGGACAACCACCCATTTACTTTTTTATTTCATGTATTCATGTTATTCATCATTTATTTTTGTCACTGTTTACTGCACTTAGGCTAATCTAGATCTCTTGTTTCTTGTTTTTTATTCATTTTGAAGGGAAGAATATTACATAAGCATGAGAAAGCCACTAGGCGACATCCTACTGCCGACCTAGTGAATCGAGAACCCACATCATCATAACCACTACACTCCCGCAAGGCATCTCATCAGTCGACAAAGACGAATCGACAAGTGGCGATCACAAGGATCATTGAAGTGAGTGGACACCTTGATGGTTCTACATCAACCCCCAAAAATCCACGTCTACAAAAATTGACGATCACGGTGGGACAGGTTTGAGCCAACCCCCATGCTTTGTAAGTCGTTCTTCCCTTTCCTTTCATTTATTTCTTGATCTACCATGCATGGAAAGGGTTAAAAACAGAATAGGGTCTTCCTGATATATCGAGAAAGACAAGCAGAGAAAACCAAAAGAAACTCCATACGAGAAAACATGCTAAAAATCATGCGAAAAGCTGCTGTGTGCCACTGGAAAACAGGCTTGCGCGCCCGTGTGCCAGACTGGTGCTCCAGTCTGGTGCGCCACCTATGTGCTCTACTTGGTGCAAGAAAATGTTCCAGGGAAAAAATCAGGATGCCATGCAGTGCAATATCATGTAATATGATGGATTCCAGAATATCATGCAATGCAAAGTCCTTGTAAACTCAAAAATGCAACTTAAATATCTATGAAAATCCAAGCATGAAAAGATAACATGGATCTTGTGCTCAAAGGCGATATGCCTCACACAAGATCACACCCTATTTATGCTAAATAAAGACAATAAGAATCAACCATGCTATCTGGATCATGGACTGATGTATTAGAATCTCTATATAGGAGTTCATGGGGCAATCAGCTTACCAGATTTCAACGATGAGCCAAATATGTAAAGTGCAAAAGTCTTAAAAACAGTATCATCTTAAGCTGAAAACATGCATGCAAAAACATATAATATCAGGAAATCAACATCAGGAAAATCAGAGTCAAAAGCATCCAGGAAATCATGCAGATTATGATGCAAACAGGGTGATTTACTCTCTGACCAGACTGGTGCACCAGAATGGTGCGCTAGAATGGTGCTCTCGTAAGGTGCGCCACTTTGGTGCGCCACTTTGGTGTGCCAGAGTGGTTCTCCCCCGAAACCCTGAATCAGACTACAATTTGATTCAGAATCTGGTCCAGATCTCAGAGATCAATGATTTTTCCCTTAACCTAGATCAGTTATACAGACGATAAGAGATTGAAACATGATGAGACACAAACAAATGAATGTCTTTTATCACTAGTTTCAAATCATGCCAAATCATAGCTTGATGACTGCATACATGCTTAGGATTCTAAAGAATATGTATGAGTTAATAAGGTCAATAATCTCATGCAAATGATAAACACATAGGAGGCATATTGGCTACTGATTTCCTAACATATGAGTGCATGAATCATGATTCTCTATGTGAAAGAAACAGAGATGAAAGACAAGTTTGCAGCATAAAATCAGATTATCTATGAAGTTCATGACATGCTTTATTCAATGCAAGAACTAGGATTAAAAGTAAAAGAAGGGAGATGAAATTACCTTGCCGAAGGTGTTCCCTCTTAGAAAACTCAAGATAATACTTCCTTGTTGCTTTGGAGGGGCTGGAGATGCTCTAGAAGGCCAAGATATTCTCAAGAAAATGAGAGAGACTTGCTGGAGTAAGTGGATAGCTTGATCCGGATCAACCAAGTGTGCCAAATGGTTGCTAATGGGGGTCCTTTTATAGAGTTCCACAAGGGTAACTCCCATGGGATGCAGACAGCCTCGCAAATGAAGAGCCTGGCGAAGATCCGCAGGGAATATCTGCTGGCGAGGGTTACAAACATGGGAGGTGGAAAGCCAGCAGCCAGCAGCCTGAGAAGTGGCTGTGCGCCAACTTGGTGCGCCTAGATGGTGGTGCGCCACCTTTGTGCTCCAGCTAGGTGCGCCACTTTTGTGCTCCTGCTTGGTGCTTCAGCTAGGTGCTCAACATTAGTGCTCTAACTTGGTGCTCTCCCCTAGCTACCTGAATTGCTAATTGGGCCATAGGCTTGTGGTCGGTTTGTGTGATGATCTCTGGCTAAATAAAATGTCAAATAGGATTCAAAAGTGGTTGAGTTTGCCACATCCAAAGCAATATCTGGAAAGTTTATCTATGAGCCATCTCAAAATCAGGGTGTCTACAGAGTGGCAATTGGGTAATTTCTCCATAGTCACCTTAGTTCTGCCCTGTTGAAGGGTTACTCTACGTGGTTGACATGGTCTCGACACTGGCTATGACACATAGTCACAGCTTGACCCATCCATGCTTGAGCCTTCAGTATGACTTCATCTTTAGTTTCCCTTTTCTTTTCGACCAGTAATTGGGTAATTTCCCTACAATCATCTTTGTTTCTGTCCCATTGAAGTGTCACTCTACATGGTTGACATGGTCTTGACACTAGCTACGACACATAGTCCCGGCTTGACCCCTCCATGCCAGAGCCTTCAATATGATGGCAGCTTTAGTTTTATCCAACCATTCGGCTATGTGACCATGTCCAGAAACCAAGTCTGTTCATCTTCTCACCTTTTAGCTGTACGACCATGTCTCGAAACTAATCAGTGTAGACTTTTTTTTTGGAATCCTTGGCAGATCGTTTGAGAGTGAGCCCCCTATTTCAGGAAATACTCAATGGAGATATCCTTCTTACCTTGGAGGTAATTTTGTTTCAAGATCAACTCCAAGGAGGGGCATTTGTAGACATCCCATTTTTGCATTTCCTAGAGTTCACTTAGGATAGTAATCCTTGAGGCACCCCATATCACATGGCTAAGGAGCTTTAAACTTCTTCAAGATTTTCTCATGGAATTTCTGAAGTTTTTCCGGTTCCTAATGTATCTTTGTGGATTAAGATAAAAGACAAGGGAAAAAATGCAAAAAGTCTAAGAAGTTTACACCCTAGGTAGGCTGATTGCAACTAGTCATCTCCCACCTTGAGAGGCAACAAGACTAGTTGTCACATTGAGAGGCGACATGACTAGTTGCTACATTGAGAGGCGACAAGTCTAATTGCCACATTGAGAGGCAACGAGTCTCATCGCCACATAGACAAGCGACTGAAATTCTGGCACTCCGTCTCAAAAAAATTTATCATCCCAAACTTTAATATCATATATGGGATATTTATAAATGTTATTATGATTTTCTCCATAATTATTATAATTTCTATAATTTTTCAACTTTTAAATAATATGTGCTTATCATATAAATCATTATAAATGCTAAATAATTCCAGAAAATTATTGAAATTTGGATGACTTGATAATTAAGATCACTTATCTTTATTTTTTACCAAAATTGATATTTTATGATAAGTTATCACATTTTAATGTTATAGCTCATATTTAATTCATAATAATACTAAAAAAATAAGGATAAAATCCAAAATATCCAATTGATTGCCAATCTATTTTAAATCAAATACATCATTGATTTTAATTGAGTTTTCTCGTAATTATTAAAGATTTGATTTTCAAATCCAATTAACTTAACTTTTTAAGTGGATTTTGAATTTGAAAAATAATTTAAAATATCTTCAATTACAAGTATGATTTTTTAAGTCTAATTGCCACGTTGAGAGGCAACAAGTCTCGTCGCCACATAGACAAGCGACTGAAATTCTGGCACTCCCTCTCTAATTAATTTATCATCTCAAACTTTAATATCATATATGGGATATTTATAAATGTTATTATGATTTTCTCCATAATTATTATAATTTCTATAATTTTTCAACTTTTAAATAATATGTGCTTATCATATAAATCATTATAAATGTTAAATAATTCCAGAAAATTATTGAAATTTGGATGACTTGATAATTAAGATCACTTATCTTTATTTTTTTTACCAAAATTGAGATTTTATGATAAGTTATCACATTTTAATGTTATAGCTCATATTTAATTCATAATAATACTAAAAAAATAAGGATAAAATCCAAAATATCCAATTGATTGCCAATCTATTTTAAATCAAATACATCATTGATTTTAATTGAGTTTTCTCGTAATTATTAAAGATTTGATTTTCAAATCCAATTAACTTAACTTTTTAAGTGGATTTGAATTTGAAAATTAATTTAAAATATCTTCAATTACAAGTATGATTCTTCAGATTTGATTTGATCAATATTTGATAATAGATTCGTAATGGATATTTTCTGATCTTAACTTTTTGTAAAAATTCCTTTTTAATTACTCGACACCACATGCAGAGGCGACTGACTTACGTGGCAGATTTCATGCAAGCTAGCTATCGATTCACCGTGTGCGTGGAATCCAGGGTCGATCACCTCATTACCTATCTGAGCAGCGAATGAATGATTCTTTCACCTATCCAATAGGTGACTAGATCTTAAATTTTTTTTTTCCATATTTTACGAGATTAATCCTAGCCCTTGATTAATATCTCGTCTTTGACGAGATTTGGAGTCTCCAAACTCTATAAATAGACCCCCTAGGTCTTCAATCTGGGGGGAGGCACATTAAAATCCTAAGAGAGAGTCTTGAGAGAGAGAGCTTCCAGCCCCTCTTGCATGTCTAAATCCCTAGAAGCTCAAATACACCAGAGATCCAACCCTTTTCGACAACCAAAGCACACCTCTGGAGCTCTGTAAATCGGCCTCCACTTCCTCCAACCCCTACGTCAAGGCACCATGGATGATGGGAGTATTTTCTCCTATTTATTTCATATAAACATTGCATACATAATTGCTCATGGCATATGCATGCGGGACAATCCCTTGGTTAGTATATTATTTCATTTATTCATGTTATTCATTATTTATTTCTGTCACTATTTACTGTACATAGGCTAATCTAGATCTCTTGTTTCTTATTTTCTAGTTCGTTTTGAAAGGAAGAATATTACATAAGCATAAGGAAGCTACTGGGCAACATCCTGTCGCCGACCCAATGAATCGAGAACCCACATCATCACAACCACCACAGTCCTACAAGGCATCTTGTCAGCCAGTAAAGACGAATCGACAAGTGGCGATCACAAGGATCATCAAAGTGAGTGGACACCTCGCCGGTTCTACATCAACCCTCAAAAATCTACGTCCACAGCATGTTAATTAATCCATTAATTAACTACCTTAACAAATAAAATCTACATTCTGGTTTGAAACTTGTCTATTAATTTGACTTGTTTGGCGTTTGGTCTGTCTAGGCCAAACCTTGGCTACTGGAAAAGATAAGTAGTTCAACCACCTCTCTTATCGGCACCCTGTCCATTACCTACTAAATTAGTGACAAGATCCGACGCTGCCTACATTGGTGACGTCAAGTAGACAACGCTTTGGTTGCCTTGTTTGCAGGGTGATTTGTCTGTGCTTATATAATAGGTTACAGGGATTTCTGGACAGTCCTTGGGTCTTTACTATCTTTATTAAATTGTGTTGTAAACATTTTCCTTATATTTTTATTGCATTCAAGTCTATAATCCTAGATGCTTGTAATAGGTTAAAAGTAGTGTTACATAGAGTCTATAATCTCTTCCCATTCTAGTCAAAAAATTGTATTAGTCTCATAAAGAAGAACATCCATAAAGAGGAGACTAGTCGTCAAAAGCACACTCTTCTTACATCGGTCACTTCGGCATGCCAACTGCCTCCTCATCTATCACTCAAGCAAGCAGTGTCATGGGCCAGCAGGGGTGTTTGCTCAACATCCCCTCCTTGCACAGAGGACAGTCATATGAACAAGGTGGAGGAGGGGTGATGAGCCATTCCCAACGTTAGAGTGTTCCACCATCAATCAACTCACATCAATTCCCCATAGGAACCTCCAACCCGGTCAATCAATCCATGGCCAATCTTAACCTTTATAGTCCACAAGCTCCAAATACCCATGAATTTTCCTCTCCATATCACCAATGCCCAATAGCTTCACCTCTCATGGGAAATACACATACAGTGCTGCCAAGCCCAACATTGAATTTCCCAACATAAGGTATGTTAACACCATCCCTTGTGATACTCTGTAACCCCAACCTACTCCTCTGACCATCTGACCACAAGGAACCCACTAAGTTACCGCTCAAATCCATATCTAGGGGCAACTCAATCAACATTCCTATCCTATGCTTAGACTCAACCCTCCTTCCCTCCACAATATGGTATCACTCTACAATAGTAGTTCCAACAAGGGTACCAAGGCCAAGGACAGTCAGCCATTCAAAGCCAGGACATTAAGAAAATGATCTCCAACATGCTAACAGAAGTAGGGGTCACATCCAAAGCATCGATTAGCTTCGACACTTCAAAATTCCTACACTTCATTCTACCACTAGGATTTAAGATGCCCAAAATGCAGAAGTACGATGCGACAAGCAATCCAAGAAGTCATCTAGCCACTTTCACTATGGACGCCTTACCCTATCAACACGATAATGGGCTCACAGTTTACCTATTCTTCAAAAGCCTCGAGGGAGAAGCACTGAGATGGTTTAACACGCTCACAACGCATAACATTAGTGACTTCAAGCTCATGCTGGAAAAATTTCTACAACAATACGTCCACTACATCCAGCATAAGCCAACAATCAGGGACCTCTTGGCTGAAACGATGAAACCAGAAGAAGACTTCACCACCTTCGCTATCAGGTGGAGAGACATGGCTGCCAAATTCGAATGTCATATACCAGAGAGCCAAGCAGTCGAAGTCATCACCCAGAATACAACCGGAGCACTGAGGGCAGGCTTACTGATGGACGACTTCAACACATACTCCCTGTTGTACAATAGAGTCACAAGGGTCCTTCGCAACAAAGAGGACCTATCATTCCTAGAGTATGAAGGGAAGGGCAAGAAAAAGACTACTGGCTACACCTACAGGGTAACACTAGCAACATGGCGCCGGTCACTGCTCGGCCTCAAGGGTAGTCGGCACAGTATTAGAACAAACCGGTCTAGCACCAAAGTTCACTAGTACAATGCCAGGGGTAGCCCATGTATTACCTGCCAGAACACCAGCAGGGGTAGACTCAATTGGCACAGCAACAGCAGCAACCCTAGTATTAGCATCCTCCAAACTATCAAATGAACACCCAACATGGGCAACAACAAAGGTAGAGGTCCTACAATGCCGTCCCTCCACCATAATGCTATTAGAGGAGAAACTATCCGTTGCTTCCAGAGCCACTCCGAGATGTTTTCAGAATACTACTTGAGAGTGGAGATCTACAGCCTCTAGCTCCTACCCCAAATGCTCCCAGTGTTGATCTATCCAAGTATTGCCCATACTATCAGAAGAACGAGCATACTCTAGAGGAGAGTTTCACGGTCAAGGATAAAATCTACAACTTGAATGACCAAGGGGAGATCATGTAGACCAAGCTAAAGGAGAGACTAAGAGCAAGTTGGGGAAAGCAACCTGAGATGTAGATCTATCAAGACTCCATCCCTAATCACACAATAGCCAACATGGAGACCAAGGAAACCCTGCCAATGCTCATCCAACACATGCAAACAAACCTTGACTGGGTGCCACCTGTCGAGGATGAAAAAGAGCTAGATGCACCAGCATGTCTGTACAAGAAGCAAGGTTAAAGGAGGACACAGATGAACCTTGGGAAGACACCCTAGGATGGGAGACTCAGGACGATGACGAACCTTGGAACAGCCAGCATCATGGGGAGGAAGTTGGTGGGCACGTCAACTTCGAACTAATAAGAGAAATCATCATCAATTTCAAAGAGGAAAACATCATCTTCCAGGATATAGAGCTACCCCTGCCCGAGGAGCGCTCACTCCCATTGATCATCAATACGTACATCAACGGCTGCTTGCTCCATGGGATACTCATCGACACTGGCGCCAACAATAGCGTCAGCTCCCTATCCACATTCAAGTCCTTGGGCATTGAAGAAACTAAGGTTGCTAAGCGTCGCTTCACCTGCATAGCTTATGACCGTAGTCAAAGAGAAGTGATCGAGATGATTCACTACAGGTCTGCTCACCAACACCACCATGGCCATCGTAATGGAGGAGGATCTTGCTTAACCACTAATCATGGGGAGGTCTTGGCTTGCAGCGGTTGGTGCTATGGCATCCCTTGTAGACTAGTTTCTCAAGTTCAAACACCAAGGGGAGGTGATCGTTATCAGGGCTAACCACCAGGTGGACTCTAGGATAGAATGGGAGCCCACGCCACTAGAGTCAGGTAATGAAAGACCCTCACCAAAGCTATACAATGAACAACCTCTTGAGGATTGGTACAACTCAGACCCTTGGTGCTAGGAAGGGCCAGAATCACAAATGTTCTAGGACATGATAGGGGAAGATGCGGAGCAACCCATATATGATGAGTATAGGGACATTGACTGGTATGAAATAGAGGCTGCAATCAATCTACTCTACCAACATCCTCAAGCAACCCATGCCAAAGTCAAGCCTCCACCTAAACCATTGAATCCTGTAAATAAAGTATTGAAGGGGTCACATTCAGCGACGGTTTGGAGGACAAACAACTAAGCCCTAACAGAGGCACACGTGAGGAACAAGCTGCTAGGGGCACTTCAAAAGGAGTAGACAAGGATAAATCCAACCATGACCTTCAGAAGGCAAGGACTAGGTGCAAATCAAAATAAAAACCAACAGATGTGCCACTAGTAATGGAACCCTTAATGCTAGGGGCAGGCTCCTACAACCGCCCCACAAGTATATCCCTCCATCTAGGGAGGGAAATATGATACTTGACCGAGCTTGACCAGGGGCAAGATCATTTCTACTTTGAAAACTTGTAAATAAGACATTAATCTTCTTCTTTTGTCATTTCATTTATGCTTTCTTTGTATGCTAGGTTAGATTTAATATTATCAATAAAAGAAAACAATAATGATAATGATTGATGAGTGTAGATCACATTCTGACATCTTATAGCATTAAGCAAGACTGTCAAAATATTATCTAGGGTTTTCCTAAGTAGAGGATGTAACACCTAGGGAAGATCCACCCAATCAGGTACGATGACGTGAAGATCTCTTCAAATCCGTGGAAGTTACATGTACTTTATAAATAAATGCTTAATTAACATGCTAAAACCTAGAAAGGACTCAAGACCTAGTACCAGCCAAGGAAGAAGGTTGTCTCTTGCATAAAAAAGAAGTTGAGCAACTAGGGTAACCCCAAACCTTGTCTTATACCCATGTACACCTGCAAGAGGAGATAAGAGCAAAGCAAGCATGGAGCTTAGGCATATCATAAAAGTTGCTCACCCTGTATAAGCATGGCATCCTAGCATAAGCCCAAGAAGGCAGTGATAGGTGAGTGCACTAGAACTAAACAACTTAGAAAGCACCCAAAGAAAGGGGAGTGCACGAAAAGTAGGGTACACCATCATAGCATAAGTTTGAGAAGGCAATGATGGGCAGGTACTCAAAATGGGGTGAGGAAATTGATGCATAGGTGTGCTATCATAGCATAAGTCAGAGAAGGTCGTGATAGGCAGGCATTTACAAAAAAATAGCCAGAGAGGGGGACCCCAAAAGAAAATAAAAGAAAAATAAGAAAAGATAAAAACCCCTGGGTAAGCTACACGCGCATTAGGGCCTACCACTAGCGAAAAGCACTGAGCTATAGCCAACGTTGAGAGCCTGTTGAACCTTAAGTCTCCCCCACTCTTCCACATGTAGGCAAGGGATAGGAAACCCTAGTAACTCAGGGACCAAGTAAATAAAGGAGACAATAATCAACTAAGGCCAATATGAATTCCAAGTTCTTGAAAGGTTGAGGCATCCTAGAAGGGACCACTCTCTCACCATGGATAATACAAGGCTGTAATGCTTGAGAGGGAGCACTGTGACTACACTCAATCATCATCATCAAAAAAAAAAATTAAAAGAGAAGAAAAAGAAAAATCCAAAAAATTAGAAAATTAAAAAATCCAAAAAAAAAAAATTAAAAAACCCAAGAAAAACAACAAAAATAAAATAATTAGTGCCATCCACTTTACCTACAAGTGAAAACATAGTAAGCAAGGAAATAGAAATTAGTCTAGCTGGTGATGCAACAATTGACTCGCTTAGTTTGGGGATAAAGTTTTATGCAAGCGTACCTCCACGGCTTGGGTGTGTTTTTCTCTACAAAGACATTGCCCTACAATGCTCTTTAGAGTATCTACTGATGACTCGCAATCGGCGTCCATTGGGCTCTAATTTTCCACCTCTTAGCTAAGACCAAGACTAATTCCCTCCATCGAATTTCAAACAAAGGGAAGTAAGAGATAGCACTATAGTACCTTTCCTAGGCAACCTGGGCAATCCTTCAAAGGTAGGGAAAGGTACACCTTTGATTACTAACATGTGCTGTTGAGTGTGCAGGTACAAAACTCACCATGTGTTAGTAAATCGAGCCTCACCGTGAGGTTACATCAAGTCCCACTGTGGTACTGTACAAAGCCCACTGAGAGAGGACTTCTGCCTTTGGAGTCCCAATTGTGTACGCAGACATGCTACTCCAACTAAGAGGCCAACCCCAGTTAGGCATAGAAAGGGTTCACTCCCTTACTTGGTTCTTTATTCATAGAATTCCTTTTTCTGCCAAATTGAGTTCTAGGACGACAATCCTTTCTCAAGAGTGCTAGTCACACTCGAAGACGGAAAACACTGGACTACAATGAATTACATTCATGCATTTTGTATATGTCTATATGGTTAGAGACCACCAATATCTTACTGGCCTAACCTACCATATGGGCCATTCATTGCACACTGTATGTTGACCTTTGCATTATGTGCTTGAACTATGCATCCATACATTGGAAGTGGAGCACTGATGGTGCAATGTTCTTCAAGAGTGTTAGAAACCCTTAGAACTTGTGATCGTCCTACAAACCAATCAAGTCCCACCTATCCAATCAACATTTCAATCTGAGCAAGCTCTCAAACAAGAAGCCACAAACAATTATCTCGTTTAATTAGCTTTTTTCTTTTCAACCGATGGTAGGGTAATTTCCCCACGGTCATCCTTAGTTTCTACCCCATTGAAGTGACACTCAATATGAAACCAGCTTGACCCCTACATACCTGAGCCTTCAATATGACCGTAATCTTAGTGTAGACACCCCGATTTTGAGGTAGTTCATTGATAAGGCCTCGTTTGTTGCTTTGGATATGGCTGACCTTTGGACCAATCCCTAAGCCCGCAGCCCAGTTAGAAAACCAGACCAATAAGGGAGCACACCAACCCAGCACACCAAGCTAGCACACCTAGCTAGCACATCAACCTAGCACACCAACCTAACGCACATCCCTAGCACACATAGTTGGTGCACTTATCCAGCGCACCTCCCTGGCGCACAAGGCTGCGACTGCTGGCTTTCCACCTTCCTTGGTTGTTACCTCCAGCAACGAATGTGCCATGGAATATTCCAGGCTCTTCGTCTGCGAGGCTCTCCATATACCCGTAACTCACCCCTGAGAGCTCCCTATAAAAGGACCTCCATAGGCATCATTTTCAGGGAGACAACAGAGCCATAACAAAGAGACAAAATCCAGAGAGCTGAGAATTCTGAGCAAAATCCTTGCACCCAGCCATTTTCCACTCTAAAAACCCAACCTCTGCACGAGCTGTTCCATCAGTCCAGCAACAGACTTTCATTCCCTGGAGCACCCCTTGCTTCTGAAGCCTTCCAAAGCAACGAGGATTTCTTATCAGTGATATTGCAAGAGGGAACACATCGAGAGGTAGGCTCTCTACCTCCATTTTGCTTTCTTCTAACTTTCATATCAGAACTTAGTAAAAGCATGCTTAAGATCCTATGAATGATCTGTTTTGCTCCATGTTTTCGATATTTACATGATAACATGCTCACTTTCTTTGCAAATAATCTCCATGCCAATTCATGTTTTCATTTCTAGCATGGGATCGACATAAGCATAAGTTTTATTGTTTCCTTGCATATAACACTTTGCCATGCAGCTATGTCTGCCATCTGCACGTAAGAGCATGCACACCTTGATCATCATATTTACATGTCTTGATTCAGATCTTGCTGGTTCTTGAATGTTTCACGTCTTCATGCATGAACCCATCATTCGTTTCGATTTCAAAATACTTTGTTTTCATGATGGTTATTGATCCTGCACTCGCATCATGTGTTTTCCAGTTTTATCACGGCATGAGCCTTTGTTAGCACTTGCATGAATCCTCCTTGCATCTCTGTCAGGTGGGATCTGGATCAGGTTACAGTCTGATCCATACTCCCTGGGACGCACCAGTCAGGCGCACCCCACCCGTGCACCAGTCTGACGCACTCTATAGGTGCGCTAGATTGGCCAGAGATCAGAGCACCTGCATTTTTATGTCACTGTTTGCATGATTTTATCGCAGGGTTTTAAGCTTGTTTCTTTCGGAATGAATTCTCTGGTTTATCGAGATGTTCCTTGGGCGTTCTTTTTGCTTTCAATCAATTGCTTTCCATTTTGCTTTCTCTGCTTTGTATTCAGTTCCAGGCTGAATCTGGTAGACCGATTGCACATTACTCCTTTGTGAGAATCTGGTGCATCAGTCCATGATCCAGTGGCCTAATTGGGTGTCGCACCTTTCATATAGCTTCAATAGGTTGGAACCTGTGTGAGGCTATTAACCCTTGAGCACAGGGTCCATTTGCATTTGCATTTCATGTGTTTAGATGCATGTTTTCCTGAGTTTTACTGAATGTTTTCTACAGCATGTTTTCCAGAGTGCATCCTCTGATGTTTTGCTTTGCATGGCTTTCTGTTTTGCCCATGCATATTTAGCTGGCCCACCTAGACGCACATAGGTGGCTCTCCAGACTGACGCACCAGTCTGGCGCACCAAACAGGCGTAGTATCCTGTTTTCAGTAGCACACAGCATGTTTTTCAGATGTCTTGCTTGCTTTCTCGACCCGATTTGCTTCTGGGTTTTCATCTGATTTTCTTCCTTTTGCATTAGGGAGGCACATCTCTGTTTTCAGCAGTTTTCCTGTATCTTAGCTTGCATTTAGGCATATAGTAAGCGATGATGAGAAATCACTCAAAATGATACAATTTGATTATGTTTATGCAATATCTTTTGCATTACGCA